>JXCR01004055.1:0-14180 GCA_002079205.1 Phalaenopsis hybrid cultivar
CCCCCCCCCCAACTCCACGTTACCTATCATCAAGGAACCTTTTGTTCTTTTAGTTCCACCCACTTCAACCACCAATGAAGCCTCTCTCCCTTTGGTTCCATCAACACATCCTCCCACTCTCCGTGTCTACACTCGACGCACTTTTTCTGGTGAGCTCGCTATTCCCTTGTTGGACCCTGAATCCTCTCCCGACGACATCCCCAACATTGCTCTTGCTCCAAATGAGAAGTCAGTTCCTCTAGTAAAGCACGCATCTAGACAGTTTCTCATTATCTCATTATCCCATGTCAATCTATGTTTCTCATCGTAGATTATCCCCAAACAACAAAGCATTTGCAATGACCTTGACCAATCATTAGCTTCCATCTATTATTGAGGCTATCTTAGCAGACCCAGCTTGGAAAGTTGCTGTCATGGAGGAGATGAAAGCACTTCCGCGGAACCATACTTGGGAAATTATCGATCTTGAGGCAAAAAAGCAGTGGGATGTTGATGAATTTTTAGCAGTAAGTTTAAATTAGATGGATCCTTTGAAGGCAACAAGACATTATTGGTCGCTAAAGGATACTCTCAGGCCTACGAAGTTGACTATGAGGAGACATTTGTGCCTATTGATAAATTAAACACCATTTGGGTCTTTTTATCCCTTGGAGTGAATTTGGATTGACCCTTGTTCCAACTTGATATCAAGAATGCGTTCTTGAATGATGATCTTACAGAGGAGGTATACATGGCTCTTCCTCCAGGCTTTGACTCCATGTAAACTACAAAAATCCCTTTATGGATTGAGGCAATCACCACAGACATAGTTTGGGAAATTCATAAAGGTAGTGATAGGCCATGGATTCACTCAGGCCCAATCCGTCCACACTCTCTTCTGCCAACATTCCTCCAGCGCGAGGTAGGTACCCTTATTGGCTATGTTGATGATATTGTTCTCACAGGTAATGATCTACTAGCATTGGCATTTCTGAAAGGCATTCTTGCTGTTTCTTTTGAAATGAAAAACTTGGGATTTCTTTGAGACTTCTTAGGCATGGAAGTTGCTCGGTCAGTTCAGGGTATTTGCCTGTTTTAGTGGAAATATGTGATTGACCTTTTATCAGAGAACAATATTCTCCTATGCAAACTAGCGGTTGTCCCGATGGATCCCAATGAAAAACTTCTTAATATTCCTAATGTTGTACCTGTAAACAAAACTCACCACCAACGCCTTGTGAAGTAACTCACCTACCTTGCCTATAAACGCCCAGACATATGCTACACAGTTGGGATAGTCAGTTAATTCATGCATGATCTCTATGAGCACCACTTCCAAGCTGTCCATCGGATTCTCTACTATTTAAAAGGCACATCGAGCTCAGGTTTTTTTTTCCTGCCACACATCTCATTCTATTGTAGTTTACAGAAACGTAGATTGGGCTTGGTCCTCTTCCATGATTGACAATCTAATTTGGAGTACTGCTCATTTGTGTGGGGAAACCTGGTCAGGTGGAGTAAGAAGCTGTTTGTAGTTGCTCGGAGCAGTGCGAAAGCCGAATTTCATTCCATATTCTTGGGAATTTGTGAAGCTATCAGGTTACGCATCATGCTCCATGAATTCCTTATGTTAGTCTCCGCTCCTCTACAGTTGTTCTGTGATAACATGACTGCCATTAGCATTGCTCACAACCTAGTCCAACATGATCGTACCAAGCATGTTGAGATTGATCATCACTTTGTTAAGAAAAAACTTGAGTTCGGGGAAATTGTGTTCTGTTTGTGTCATCTAGTGGTCAGTTAGCGGATATTCTCACAAAAAAAACCTTCTTCGACCACTGTTCAGTTATTTCAAATCCAAGTTGAACATGACTGACATCTATTCTTTAACTGAAGGACGGGTATTAGAGATTAGAAAATTAATATGCAGATTTCTTTATTAATTACTTTGATTTGCTTTTATGTACTTTCTTTTTTTCATTTATTATGTTTTAATTTGTTTTATTACTAGTAGATCCTATAATAGGCTATTTGTACCCCTCTTTGCATCAATATGAAACACTCTGGTTCTACTTTCTTCTATTCCAACACTTAGCATTTTATTAGTTTGCATCTGCAATCCATTCAAATAATTCACTGATTTGTGTTGATTGAAATATTAATTGTTTTGGCTTGGTGGTTTTCTTATTTATTTATTTAGGTCTCACTTACAACAAAACTATATTTCGATTATATTTTTATTTTCTATTTCTGTAAAAAAATATGATTTATGTTTAACAACCAAAATATAAACTTTAATCAATATAGTGCAAGTACAATAATTAAATCTGTTTTATTTCGAATGAACCTGATGTTAGAATCTTTAACAATGAAATAGAGGTTCATAAAGTTTTATGATTTGAAATCTCATTCTTGATTTATTTCTGGATTGTCTATATCGGCAAAAGGAGGTTAGCATATTTGAAATCTACTTTGGAATTGCTTTAGTGGCTGAAAGCTGCTTGAAAGCCCTTTTTTGTTACTTGTTAATCTTATTTTTTCTACCCTTTTTTAAATTTCATCTACTGTTATAAAAATTAAAAAAAAAAAATCCTATATGGCTCTTTTACAGTTCTTGTTACTTTGTAACTTGTTTTGTTGACTATGAATGTTTTATCCTAACTTGTTTATTTAAAAAATCTATTTAATTTGCAATTAATTCATCCAAGTACTGGTCATCCTAGTTAAATCTTATTTAATTTTTAATTATTCTAACTTACTATTAAAATCTCTAATTAATTAATAACCTGTTAGTAAATGTTTTAATTATATATAATTAATCAAAATAAAAGTTAATTAATATTGAAATTATAACAGTCTTGAAGACTTATAAATTAGCACCGCTAAAATTTTGATAATCTTAAATAAAATACCTATTAATTTTAATCAACTATAATCATTAATTAGCATTTAATTGATTTTTTAGTTATCCCATGTTTGATTTTTACAGCTAAATTCTAATAATTTTTTTGTTCTTGATAAAAATCATACTTAGTAGTCTCTTCTTATCCTAAGTGATCACTTTTTGGTTACTTAGTTCTGTTATGATTTACTTATCTCGGGTCTACTCACAACAGTAAATGTAATACAATATTAATGATCTTAAAAAAAAAAAAAACTGTTTAGTCCTTTATTAGTTAGATACTCCCATCGATTCCTTTCGATTACTACATAAAAATAGCTGATTTGTGGTGAAAAAACTGTTGAAAATGGGATGCATTTCAAAAAAAATTGGAGTTTTGAGTAATTAATGGTAAACTAGAACTTTTGATGAATAATTTGTTTGAAATGATTTTTGGTGAGCAAAATATAGTTAAAAAATCTTTCTTGGTAGCTTTTCTATGTTTTAGATAAGAACTGACAATCATGTAAACGTAAATATTTTGGAACGTTTTAATAAATTCTTAGCATGAAAATTACCAACAAAATTTTGACGGTAAGTCTAACTTTAAATTTAAATAAATATTTTTTCAGACAACAAATCCTTATTGAATTAATTTACACATTGTCTACATAAAGGACCGGTCATGTACGCAATGAGATTTTCATAATTATGCTTAAGAATGTGCCCATGAAATTTATTAGAATTAAGCTTTGATAATATATATTTTTTAAAATAAATATAACGATAAAATTTTCGTTTCAATTTTCACCCCTCATATACTCCCCTTTCTTCATGTCTTGCTATTTTTCTTAGTTTCTTCCGCTACAATGTGCTACTTGATTAATTGTTGTTGAAGTACACATGACATTTGCTTTTATTTTCTCATTAATGCAAATTTGTAGATCTTTAGTTTGTAACTTCCTGGCACCGTACCATCGCTCATGACTCATCCCTTGTATAACCATGATAGAGTATAAGAAGATCGAGTATCCTAAGCTATACATTAATACTCTAATTCATAGAACTACTCTAGTTTTGATTATCCATCTATTGTATTACTAATTCTATAATAAGTAGTATTAATGAGTTTTTTAAAATATTAAATAATTAGTGACCACATCATGAAGTATTCATACTTAAGCGAATGCTCTTCAATATTATGTTCCCCAATTGGTTCATTTTCTTTTGGTGGGTGCATATGTAAAATACTACCAAACAAAAACAACGAAAACCAACAGCCTTTATCCCCCTAAGTGTGGTCAGCTACATGAATCCATTTTCTCAATTTTGTCCTATTGAGTGTCATTTTTTCATTTAATTCTAATAGCTTAAGATCATTTTTTATACAATATGCCCAAGTCTTTTTTGGTCTACCTCTGCCTTTCTTAAAAGAAGTCGAATCTGAAACATCTATTCTCCTAATTGGATCATGAGATGGTCGCCGTTTAATGTGTCCAAACCATCTAAGGAGACTCTCTTTAGTCTTGTGCGCCACTGGAGTTACACCAACCCTATCACTAATATATTCATTTCGCATATTGTCTCAAAGTGTCAAGCCACACATCAACCTAAGCAGGGTCTCATCTCAGAAACACTTAATTTTGTTTTATGCTTCTCTTTTAAAGACCAACATTCTGTTCCATAAAGCATTGTAGGTCTTACCAAAATTTTCCTTTTAAGTCTAAGTGGTACTTTTCTATCACCCAATAGATCTAATGCATTCCTCGACTCCAACCAACCAACTTGCATTCTACTAATAACATCCCAAACTATATCAAAATCACTTTAAACAATAGACCCGAGATATATAAAACATTCCTATCTTTTAATGATTTGATCACCCATAGTTACAACTTTGCCAGTAGAGCTACTACTATTAAACTTGCATTCCGTATATTCAGTTTTAGATTTACTCAAATGAAGACCTTCAGAATCCAATGTAAACCTCCATAATTCAAATTCTTTCTGAACTCTTTCTCTAGTCTTATCGACAAGAAGGATATTATTAGAGAAAAACATACACCAATGTTCATCCTCCTGTAAATGTCCAGTAAGAGCATCCGATACTAAAGCAAAAAGCTATGGGCTTAAAGCCGATCCCTGATGTAATCCAATTGAAATAGGAAAAGACGTGCTAAATCCTCCTTCTACTCGAACACACGTAACAAGTCCAATATACATATCTTTAATGACTTGAATATAAGTCATATCAATATCTTTCTTCTCTGGAACTCTCCAAAAGACTTCTCTTGGAACTTTAGCTTAAGCTTTTTCTAAATCAATAAAACTGATATTTTGATCCTTCTTACTCTCCCTATACTTCTCCATCAAACCTCTCAATAAATGTATAACTTTCATATTAGCCCCGCCTGACATAAATCCAAAGTTATATTCAATTTCTCTCTCCCATAATTTTAAAGTATGACAAGTCAACTTAGTTCTTCTATAATTTGCACATTCTTGTGCATCCCTTTTATTCTTAAAAAATAGGGACCAAAAGACCTTTCCTCCACTTCTTAGGCATATTTTTAGTTTTTAAAATAATATGAAAGAGTTTAGTAAGCAAAAAACTCTCAAATCTCCTAAATATTTCCATACTTTAATTTGTATATCATCAGGTCCGGCTAATTTTTCGCTCTTGGTTTTCTTTGAAGTGTCGACTTCTTTTTTATTAATGCAACGACAAAAATAAAACTTTTATTATTATTAACGATATCAGGATCACTTAGTTTATTGTATTTTTAGAAATTTTATTGAAAATTTATCAAAATAGTTTATCCACCTATGTTGAATATCTTCCTATAAGAATTTTTTTTTGATTCTTATCTTTGATACACTTTACTTGAATTAAATCTTTATTTTTCTTTTGTCACTGTTTGCACCTCTTTAATATCTAATCTATTATAAATAGTTTAAATAACACTAATAACATAATTTTTATCGTCATAAATTGTTCTCTTAGACTCCCAACGAGCCACCATATATTTTTCTCAGTTTTCTATGCTTATATATTTAAACCAATTTTTAGAACATAATTTTTTCTATTTTTTCTTTTCTTACACATTATCATTCCACAACCAGTTATTTTTATTTATATATTTTTTTTCTTTTGTTTATCCAATTATATCTTTTGTCACTTTTTGAATAGTGCTTGTCACTTTATCCCACACAGAATTTGTTTCTTCATGAACATCCCAAATCTTGAAATCTTGAAGTTTACTCATAAAAATGTTTTGATTTGTGTCATTTATGGGTCCTCATATAAGTTTATGACAATGTTTTTGTTCACCAAAAAATGGTCTGCACAGATGTCAAGACAATTTAACATTCCATATAAGAAAACTAGAATACCTCATGCAACTCTCTTTAAAATGTAGAGGTAATTATGTAAGTTAATATTGTGTCCTATCTTCTATAAATAAGACATTTTTATATAAAAGAGGCTTTTTGGGCTCCTCTCTCAACCCTTTTCATGTTGGGCGAACTCTCTTCCCTTCTCAATGTAATCACTACGTTCAAGAAATAAAAGTGTTTAAGAGCTTGGAAACACCCCTCTTTGCCCCTACGGGGCAAGTCTCTCTCTCTCTCTCTCTATCTTTCTCTCTTTCTCTCTTTTAATAAATGTGCTCTATTCTTTGGGTTTGATGTACTGACAAATCTGTATTCAACTTCTTAAACGGTGCAGTAAACGTGCATCATGCCATTAACAAGAAGTGGAGCAAGACTAAGAATACTCTTCAGAGAGACACTTCTAACAAAAAACACACAAGGAGAGCTTGCTCAACAGCATAGTCACTTCATTTATTCCTCACCACCGACGATCTCCAAGAAATTTTGATACTTATTTCGTAGATATGAAGGAACCTCTTAACAACTCATTATTTTTTTTTGATAGATCATAGGAAGACAGTTGTGCAAAAACTGGGTGCATGCTCTCATCTTCCAGATCTAGAGGCCTCCTACGCTTCTCCATCCCTATTGTGCGATGATCCACACCGGCTGCCTCATCGTCTGTGAAAGATGTGCATTTTGTATTAATAGAAAATAAAAAAGTATAAAAGGGAGCTATAAAAGCTACACAAAAGAGAGTGTGGTTGGCATCGTCAGCCACCACATCAAAAAATCGGGGTCACAAGTATGAGTTTCCCAAACAAAAGAACTATGCAAAGCAAGCCTAGCACAATAATGGGACGCCTCACTGTCCGACCGTCCTTTTCTGTTGTGTGAAGATTCGCAGATCGACCCTCTCTGTCGCGTGAAGATCCACACCAACTGCCTCACCGTCTGACCGATCCTTTCTGTCGAGCGAAGATCCGCACCAGCTGCCTCAATGCCTCTCTGTTGTGCTGAACCAGTTGCGCGGATGCCCCTCTTCGAACGCCTCATAGGTCTGCCACTTCTCTCGCCATCGTGCGAAACCAGTCGCATGGAAGCCCCGTACTACCCATCTCTCCAACCAGCTCTTTCTCTCGTGTTGGCCATCCCTTTATCACGCGGAAATCCTGCTGCGCCCTGCCGCCTCACAGATTAGCCGCTTCTCCCATTTTCCAATTTTCGTGTGGAACGAGTGACTGACACCCCCGCACCAGCCAACTCTTTGGCCGTCTTCTCCCTCTATCACTCGCAAACTTCATCATGCTGGCCATCACCCATGCGCCTCTGAGTTTCCAGATCGGGCAGGACCATGTGATTCCTTGAATGAGATTCATATTAGTAACTTATCCTTTTTAATGTATGAGATTGCAACTGGAAAGCTCCTTATATTCATATTTAGTATTTCAAATAAATTCAATAATTACTCCTTACATGAAGAAATTGAAGGCAATTATTTCTTGAATTCTGTTTTCTACATCTAATTCAGTTCACACCAACACTCGGGAAAGTCAGATCCGAGTAGAAAAACAGACATTGACACCAAGAACGTCCGATCGGTTTGAAGCATAAAAAATAACCGACAACGAAGCAAGATGTACAATTGAAATTGAAGTAAAAATCGACTCTCGATGCCAAGCATAAAAAAGCCTATTGTCTCTAAACTCGACATCGTTAAAACTCTGGAGGTGGTTCCCTGCCCAGTAGTGACAAGCTTCACGAAGGGTATGACACAAATCACCCTGCAACAACTCTCAGAGGTTACCCCTGCGAAGGCAACTACAAGAATCACTTAAGATCTGGCAAAAGGTGCGGCCCAACCGAGGTGACGATTCGACCGAGTAAACGAGATATGGGCATTATAAGACTTGTTCCGGGCGATAAATATATTAAAAACGATCAACAATATTTCTGAAGATTCAAGTCATCAATTAACATCAATATTCATCACAAACATCTTTCACAATCAAATATCACAGTAAAGGTAAAAGGTAGAACCGATCGAAAATTTAACTTCTTTTCATACAGGAAAACTTACAAAGAGTTTTCTTTTAAAGGGTTTACTTACAAAAAAGTTCTTTACAAAAGTTTTGCTATTCCTTACAAATAAAAAGAAACAAAAAAAATGCATGCTAAGTGACAGATAAAATTGATATTTAAACCAAACCAGTCCACCGATAACACAGACCAAAGAATCGATTAAATGAAAAATGCTTCAAAGTTAGCGAGATAGCATAAGAGATGCCAGATCGACGCTTAAATAGGGAGTATCATCAGTGATTCATGTAATCTAATTTTTTTGCTTTATAAATTTTCTCGTACTTATCATAACTATCGCTATTAAGAAGCAAGAAATTCAAAGAACTTAATATTGACACCTAAAAATGATCTGCATGAATCTCGAGATAATCTAATGGTTCGGATAAAAAAAATGGATTACACTGTACAACTCTTTTTAAATTGCAAGGGTAATTATGTAATTTTATCATTTTGTCCTTCTATCTTTTTTAAAACGAATGACTTTTTTATGTAAAAGAGGCTTTTTGGGATCCTCTCTCATATACGGAGAACTACCTCCCCTTCTCAATGTAATAACTACATTTCAGAAATAAAAGGGGCTAAAAAGCCCGGGAACACCCCTCTTCGCTCCTATGGGGCAAGTCTCTCTCTCTCTCTCTCTTTCTCTTGCTCTGTTTATACCCTCTATTTCTTGGGTGTGATATATCGGAAAAAATCTGAATTGAACAAGTTCATTATTTCTTTATCTAAACTTCTCATCTAAAAATCCAGAACTAAGAATCGATGCTGAGTGTTTAAATGTTTACATGGAATGATCTTACAGTCTTTACATTCTCGACGAGTTTTTTTTCCTCATAAGTGAAATACTACCAATGTAGGCTATATTCCCAGCATTTGTTTTCATAAAAATAGCAGGTTAATAAAAATTATAGTAAACATACATACATCAGTTAACATATCACATATGGATGTTGGTTTCATTCAAAGTTCCTTCTAATATTCTCATGATGTTGGGAAATTCAATAAAAGCTCTTATTGCAAGAAGAATTTATTAATATATCAAATCTATAGAATTTTCAGTTAAAATTTGCAAAATTTTTTTCCTAAATAGAGAAATTACAGGTCATTAGTGCTTGAATGAAAAAAATTTTCAAGTACGTAAAGAGTATTTTACTTCTTATGATATCCAGGATTTCTTATTTAGCTTGTTATGATCGGTTGGATTTGTGTAATTGAACTTAGTAAGGTACAACCATAAAGAAAATTATAAATAATCATGTAAATATGATCATATTGAAGTTTAATGTGTTATCATTCAGTGCAATACTCTCTATGGTCATGTAAAGTAGGTGCACTATGTGTCACACCCAAACTCACTCTCCTTTTTATGGTCAATCACGGCACGACAGAGGCGAACAATTAAGTCAGGCTAAATTTTTACCGGCACTCGTCCTAATTTACGTAATCACGACCTAATAGGTGGTTAATTAGTCAAATTAAATTGTCGCAAGCATACATAATATATTTCATTTTATAATTCATTCACTTTCAAATATACTTGGAAACATGAAAAATTATATCATCAATACATATATACTGAATTGCTAAATCCAAAATAGTAAAAGAACATATCAAAAAGTCTATACAAGCTCCCAATAGTATAGAATGCAAGAGTTATATACATCACTGCTGATTACTCGACCTGGTGCTTCGTAACCCTTTCTGTAAGTCAACAACATGGACTAAGCTACAAGCTCAACAAAATAATCAAGGTTAAAGGAAGTTTTAATAGACAAAAGAGAAACAATGTCAATGATCATATGTAGCTCATGTACATGCCCATAATACATGCCAAAATATGCTATAATTGTATAAAACATGTAAGAAAAATATGTAATATATGGAATAATGACAACTGTATAAAACATGTATTTTACAGGTATATCACAGTAATCATAGGAATGTTACTTGTAAATATATAAGCTTCATGTCATGTCATGTCATGTCATTGGTTTATCATTCAACCTGAAAACTACATAAACTATTAATATAAGTTGGGCCCCTCCTAATATAACAATTATCAATAGACCCTTGGTACCTACATCTCCCTACATTTCATCCCCGTCCGTTCCCAACGATTCTCAGAGTTTCATTTCCGTCTAAACGTTAGGAGTCGGAAATCCCATCGTTCCCTATTATTCTTACTTGTAAATATTCATGTAATAGCCTACCTATAGCATCACTTGTGATTTTTCTTAAATCATAATTCCCTTATCATGCATTCATTATAGGTATTTCATATTATCATATGCATGAGTCTTAGTAAACGAATACCTGCAAAAAATTATTTCATAAATATGTTCATATGATTCATAACATACTAAAATTATAGGTATCGTAAGTGACAAATTAAGTTTGCATTCATACAGTATATGCAGATTTTTTTCCACAATATGCAAAGCATCTTAAATGCATTTGTGTCAAACATAACTACATGGATAACTAGAAAGAGCTATTTTTCTTTAGTTAACATAGGATTATTTCTGAATTGACGGAGCAGCCTTATGATGAGTTTTGTCAAGATCGCTTCGAGCTCGCTGCCTTGTGCGAACCACCTGGAATTCGTTAACCTTGATGATTTTCATGAATTCTTGCCTTATATCGTGATTTAGGCATAAACAAAATTTTCTTACCAAAACTTACTTCATATGGGTTATCTTGCTTGAATTCGCTTGAATTCTCTCTATTGATTACTTTAAATCCTCTATTCCTCCCCTCTAACTTTCCCTTTCTCCTCCTTTCCCCCATAACTCGTGAAATGGACCTACCAAAGAGCTATAGCAACAAGGAACACATGGAATGCCTCAATTTGTGGCAAATATCAGAAATGTTGGGAACAGAAGGAAAGTTTCAGTTAGCATGAAAATGTCTCTCCGTCTTACCAGTTTTATCTAAGGGCCCCAGGCGGATATTGCAGCTCTCTGCCGATCGCATCAATTGCGTACGTGCTACAGGAATTGAGCGGAGGTCTCACCAAGAGAAAAATAATCAGGAGTTAAAAAAAATGATAAATGCGAAGATTCTAGAGGAATCTATTTCTGTTATAATGAATCTCAACCCTTAGATTTTACACAACCATTACATGCATAGTTTAGTTTAGGAAAGGTCGGTTGCTACTTTGCTGCAATTAAGGAGTTAATCAGATGCTTAATTAATTAATTTACATTAATATATTCTATTATTATATCTTTAAATACATATATAATTCGTGCAAATTGTTGCATATCAAATTGATCAATCAAACGTGTAGAATTTTATAAAATTTCTTCGGTTAAATTTTTGGGAATGCTAAATTTGTGTTATACTTTAAAATTGACAACATTTTACCCGTTTCTCAAAAGTAGGTGTTACACTAAGTCTACACTTTTCTTTATAGGTTGTGTAGTATAGGAGTTTGGTCATGAGCTCTCTCAAAGGGGTGGTAAGATTAATCATGGTGGTCTACCCAACATATGAGATGGTTGTCTACCTAACATATGAGATGGTGGGGGAGGTCATGGTTTAGATAAGCATATGAAGAATGGCATTATGCAAATGGTTTTGCATAAGATGATGATGGGAAGAATGAAAATGGATAAAATACTGTGGTATGACTTGCAAATGTGGAGAAACTGGTGGACTATGAGATGGTGTGGTACTGTAGCTGCTAACGTACTATAGAATTGTATATTGCGGGAGATATGCCAAAATAATCCCATTTTTCTTTCTTATCTTTTATTTCCTATTCTTTAATTCTTTTGTAGTTCTTTCCTATATATGTGTTGTATTAAGGTTTTGAAGTCAATTTTTCATTTGATTTGTTTCGGATAGCTATTGGCATCCTTTCTTCTTCCTTCAAGAGTTGTATCCGAGGGATTGGGTGGTGCTCAGACTATTTCTCTTTCTCAAGGCGGTGATTATTTTCCGGATTCTTTTCCTTATTCTCTCTGTATTGCTTCCAACCGCCCTCCATTGCTGTAGCTGCCACCGAACAATTGCCTGCTTATGTTTCCCTGCAGTTTTCCCATCTTCCAGCCACTGCCATCCGCATTTCGGCTTGCTGCCACCATACTAGACAACGACATGTTGCTATCCTTACTTGTTCCAGCACTCCCAGCCATCCCTACCACTTGATATTGTTTTTATCATACTGTCCAAACCATTCTTACCAGCTGTCAACCCTCATAATTGCCCCAAACCCCACTACCTTGCTGCTGCCATCCCAAACAGAAAATTTTCGCTGTTTGACCTTCTGTTCCTTGCTGTCCACCCGCCTACCATGCTGCTGCCACCCAAACAACAAGGTGCTTCCACTTGTTTTGTTGTTCTTTTGTTGTTTCCGCTCTTTCTTAAGTGCTGCCGCCCAAGACAACAATCAACCATTGTTGTGCTGTTGTTTCCCCATTATCCAGTCCATCCTCCACGTTGTCACCATCTTTTCAAATCTCCGTTGATCACCACCACCACCCTAAGACCTCACCTTAGTTTGATTATTTGTGTTGTATCTGTTGCTATTTCAGATTTTCGAGTGCCGTGCTGTTATAATTTCCCTTTCCAGTGAGTTGATTGTGGCCGGCTGTTTCGGTGAGAATATATGTTTGTCCTATTGTTATTTGGGTAAACTCCGGTATCATGGTGTGTTATGGGTGATACTGGTGGTGATAATGGTGCTTTGTGTGAATGTTGTGACAATGGTGGTGATGGTAATGTCGTTGACATTGTTCTTTTTGCTTCTTTCAGAGGATTTAAGTTTTATGAATTTGCTCATGTGCTAATCGCTTCCACTAGGTGACATTTTGTAAAGATTTTTGAAAATAATATCAATTGATTTGCTTTAAAATAAAGTGCATAAGCTTGATGCATAATGAGCATGAACTGATTATATGCATAGTGGTTGTAACAATTCTGTTCATCAAGAGGATAAACGAGGAATCAAGCCAAATGAACTGAATGAAAATTGCAAGTGGAAACAAACAGTTAGAAGGCAGAGAGGGAGAGGTGAAGTGAGAGGTTCAGGTAGTCGAAGAATATTTCTGTGTATAAATACATGCGTAGGGGGATGGTGGAGGCGAGTCGACTTACCTGGTGAGTCGAACAATGAGTGCGAGAGACAACAGATGCAAATTAAGGCAGAGGCGTTGTCTCTGTTGAGCGAAGGAGGATGCTTCAGTGACGAGGAGAGGAGAGGAGAGGAAGGTGTCGTATCGACACACTCTCACAACATCATCGAGCTTCATGCAAGAGAGAGTCGAAACCGAGTCCTCGTGCGTAGGAAGAAGAAGAGAAGCAGCGAGAAGAATAGTCGAGTTGCGTCGTGTAGGGAAGCGATGGCGAGGGTTCTCGTGTGTAAAGGAGGTGACAGGAGATAAGGTGCTGAAGGGAGCCAATGCCGAGTTCTAGATTCAAATCTAGTATGCAGAGGAGGTGTTCGAGTTCGTGCGGGAGGGAGCCAATGCCGGGTTCTTTGAGTTCGTGCGGGAGGGAGTCAATGTCGAGTTCTAGATTCAGATCTAGTGTGCAGAGGAGGTGTTTGAGCCGAAGGAGAAGGATGGGAAGAAATTTCATGCGGGTCGGGCCAAAACTTATGGGAGACCGAAAGTAAGGGCTTAAAATGATAAAGTGTATGAATTTAATATATTATTTTTAATTAATAATAATAAATTTTAATTAAATTAGGATTCTAGTTAAAGAAGTTCAAATTTTGGATTGAGGGGAGCGTGGTGGCAGCAAGAAAGATTTAGGATATGATCTCCAAAATAATATTACCTATAATGAATCTAAATTTGAATAAATAATAATAATAATAATAATAATAATAATAATAATAATAATAATAATAATAATAATA
>JXCR01004060.1:41019-96558 GCA_002079205.1 Phalaenopsis hybrid cultivar
ATCACAGACATCAAAGATTTTAATCTCTAAACTAAAATTTAGGGCCACTTCATCATGATTAGAAATGTTGCCTACTCTCCGTCATCGATCAAAAGACTTGTTATATATGTTCACATCCTTAAATAAAGTAAGCCAATAAAATCTAGATTGTAAAAATTTAGGAGTAATTTTATAAACTCCAAAATGTTCCCCAAATTTTGTTTCATGATATTTCTAAATAAATTTAAGGGTTGCTTCTATAGGTATACAACTCCTTATCACTTGATCCTTGCATTTCCTCTACAAATACAGTTCACGCAAGAATAATATTTGGTGACATGGATAAATTTTCTCCTTTGATGGTATGACAGACCATATGGTATAATATTGCTAATTATATAATTAACTAAGTCAACAAACCACAAAATAAGCCATTCAGTAATAATTAATAAATGATCATCAAGAAAATACTCATTAACCTCTTCTTCATAAGTAGAAGAATTTTCATGATTAAGTTTTGATAAATGATCTACTATTTTATTTTTAGAACCATTTCGATCTACTATTTCAATATCAAATTATTGCATTAAAAAGACTCATCTAATTAATTTGGGTTTGGCGTCCTTTTCCAACATCATAAATCCAAGTGCATAATGATCAACGTAAATAGTTCATTTAGTTCCAATCAGGTAAGGTCTAAATTTATCAAAGGTGTAGATTATTGCCAAATGCTACTTCTCAAAAGTAGTGTAATTATTTTGAGCTTCATTAAGAGTCTAGCTTGCATAATATAAAGCTTTCAATACCTTATCATGATGTTGTCTTAAAATTTCTCCAGTAACATAGTCATTTGTGTCACAAAATAGTTCAAATGGTCTTCCTCATTCTGGTGAGACAATAATAAGCGTAGTGACTAACTTCTTTTTTAGAGTGTTAATGGTTGTTAAGCATTTCTAGTCAAATTTGAATAGGAAATTCCTTTCTAAGAGACAACATAGTGGTTTCACAGTTTTAGAAAAATCTTTTATATATCATATATAAAATCTAACATATCAATGAAAAAATATAACTCCCCTCAAATTAAAGGGTGGTGGCAGCTTTTCAATAACTCGCATTTTCACTGGGTCTACTTCCATTCCTTTTTCAGATATTTTATGCCCTTAAACAACTCTCTCAAATGAGAATAAGGTTAGTCTCTTCATAATGTTTGAGCACCTAAGCATGATCATACAAACAAGAATCAAAGGAAAGGCCAAAAGCTGAGAAAATCATCCATGAAAAATTCTATTTCTTTCTCAATAGGTCACAAAAAAAATTGACATCATGCACCATTAAAAAATGTCGGTGTGCTATATAATTTAATGGTAAAGGGAAATGATCTTTCCTAGTGGCAAAATTTAATGTTTGATAGTCAATACATATGCAGCACCATGGCTGATTGGAATTAATTCATTATGTTCATTAACAGACACTGTCACTTCTCTTTTTTAGGAACACAATGGATGGAGCTAAGCCATGCACTATCTGATATAATATAGATGATACCTGCATCTAACAATTTTAAAATTTTCCTTTTAATGCTATCTTTCATTATTGGGTTTAATCTCCTTTGTGGATCTGCCTTGGGTTTATGGTTATCTTCCATCAAGATCCCATGCATACATGTAGAGGGTCAAATCCCTTTAATATCAGCTAAGGCTCATCTGACATTTTTCATATAATTCATCAGAGTTTCCATTAATTTCTCCTCTTGCAAATGAGTGAAATTTGAGGATATGATAAGAGGTAATATAGATGGCTTCCCCAAGTAAGCATATTTTAAGTATTTAGGAAGCATCTTCATTTTATGTCAGCGGGTTCCTCAATAGAAGGAATAACATATTTAATATTTTATGTTGCATCAAGAATCTCAAACCTCTGTAATCAATAGAGCAGATTCAACCTAACAATCTGAAATATTCTCCTCATCAAATATTGCTCTTCTAATTTAGTTTCATAATTTTCTCAGAAATTTCTATCACATGAATAATCAAGTAAATCCAGCTAAAAACACTCATCTTCATTTCTTTTATAATGATAGATGATATATTTTAAAACTTTGAAGGTTATTTTCTGATCAATTACTCTTATCTTTAATTCACCTTTTTTCACATCTATCATTGCTCATCTAGTGGCTAGAATGGTCTACCTAGTATGAAGGGAATTTCATTATTTTTTACCATGTCTAATACAATGAAATCTACAAGGAAGATAAATTTATCCACATTAACAAGAACGTATTCTATAACCCTTTTGGATAAGTGATCAATTGATCATCCAGTTAAAGAGTTACAGTAGTAGGAGACACTTTTACTAATCCTAACCTTTTGAAGATAGATGACGCATAAGATTTATAATTCCTCAAAGATCACATAAATCTTTTCCATAAAATATTTCTCAAATTGCACAAGTGATAGTAAAGGTCCCATAAACCTTAAGTTTTTTAGGAAGCTTTTTCTAAATGATAGTGTTGCACTCCTCACTAAGGGAAATTATCTTATAATCTTCAATCTTACTCTTTTTGTTGAGGATGTCTTTCATGAACTTTACATAACAAGGCATTTCCTCCAAAGCCTAAACAAAAGGAATATTAATTATTAGGTTTTTAAAAACTTTGAAGAATATAAAAAATTATTGATCTAGTTTTTACTATTACAGTCTTTGAGGAATGGGGAATGGAGATTTTTCTAAGTTAATCTGAGTTGGTGAAACTGGTATCTCTAATTCCTTTCAAATATTTTCTTTGGTTTATATAGCTTTAAATGCTCTTTCTACATGTCAGAATTTTTCTTAACTACATCTTTCAACTCTTGTCCACTCCTTAACTTTTATAGCTTTAACATGCTCTACTCTTCTCCTTAGAGTTAATCTCTTTATTGCTACAAAGAGTTCCTTGAGGTTGATTGATAAGAGTGTTGGCAATCCACCTCAACTAGTTCTCAATGTTTCTTGTAGTAGTACCTGGGCTCTATAGTTGATTTCTCATTTGCAAAACAACTTCTTCCAATGTCAACTTCTTCTCCTTAAATTATGGATTATGGTTAAATCCTAGAGGATAAGAAGATCTAAAGTTATAATTTATTTGATTATTCCAATTTCCAATAGTAGTGGCAAAAAATTCAATTTTTCAATTTTTGCAATTTTATACTTTTTTTCAATTCACTCCAAAGTCTATTTAGTCTTTTTGAACACTAATTTTCATCTTAAAATAATTCACAAACAACACCACACTAACTTTTATACATGAAAATCCAATTCTTACAAATATACTTTTCTAATCACACTTTCACATACATAAAGCAAATTAAATTATAATTCAGCGTCGAAATCAAGCCAAAATACTAGAACGCTGAAACAAAACTATATACATAATCAAAGTTTATAGAGTTCTAAAACAAAGCAAAGTAAAGTAAATTAAATCCAACACAATCATATTAAAAACATAATTACTTTAAAATAGTAGAGTCTAACTTTTTCAATTATTCTGCTTCATCTTTAGTACTTTCTCCTCCTCTAATATCTCTCATAGACTGGTAATGGATGTAAAAGTTGTAGATAGGTCAGTACGAGAATTTATCAGTTGAATTTTCATTGATCCATCCATTTTTCTTGAACATTTGCACCAAACTTGCTTCAATTGTTCCAGCATGATCAAAGTTCTCCTTCATCCTCCAATCTAAGTGATAAAAAATGTAGTTAAGATTTTCTATTGCATTCATAATACTCTGATGTTCTCTTTCGATTTTCTTCATTTTCTTCTCCAAAGCTATTCAACATCCAACAGTTTGTGGCATTAATGATGTTGAAGCATGCGGTGAATGATACAAAATAATATTGATTGATTCATTTCCATTCCCAATATAATTTTTATCAATAGGAATCATGGGCTCCCATGGTAATAATAATTTCTCCCAACTTTCGTATGGCACTTGAGATTGATTGCAAAGTAGAAGGATGCCCTAGTCCATATATAGGCCCATTCATAATAATACCCATAATAGATTTGAAAATAATCGACCCCACATCAATGGGCATTTCCATTTAAATGAAATAGTTTAAAATTATACCTTCTTCTATAACTCTACTAATTTTCATGGTAGGGAGTAATTTTTCATAGATCAAGAAATGTCATTGTTTTGATATTGGATTAAGTATTGAAGTGGAGAAACTAACGTATCCCTCATCTCTGATTTCCTAATTATCATTTTCATCCGTCATAAAATTACATATATCTTACATTCATCTCTCGTTGTGATAAAATTTGTATAATGACAGATTGGCACGTTTTCCACCATATACAAATCATTAATTCGAGGCGGAGTAAATGGTACAGCCTTACCTCAAATGAAGATGACTCCTTGGGTATTTTTGTGTAAGTTAGCATATAATTCCTTTACCACCGGTACAACAACTGCAGCGGTAGTGTAGTATAGAACTTCCCAACATCTCTGTACAATGATTTTATCAATCTGATAATTTGGATTAGTCAATCCATGATTGACAAAGTCTCTCTCCTTGATAAGTCTCTTTTTTGTAATGACTTTTTCATATAATCTTTGCGCATCAAAACTAATAAACTTTATTCTATTAAAAAATCCATACCTGGAAGTATTTCTAGAATTGGAAGCCATGAATTTCAAAATTTGGAAGTTTCTGATCGTCTAAGGCAGTTTTTAGGCCTTTAAAAACACATCCCGGTGGTTATTTCAAAGTGTAATCCTGCCAAAGTCCGCCATATTCATCTTGAACGTGCGAAACTACATGGGATGTTGTCAGTGCTCTTGATGGTACTATCTGCACAATGGCTCATGCAAAAGGGTACCATCGACGCCCATTCTGGCGTTGTTGCCGCCAGAGGCCAAAATTGTATCTTTTATTTTTTGGTTCAATTCGATATATAAAGATGTGTAGGATTCAAAAATATTATTATTTACTAATGTATAAAACACTTATTAAACAAAATAGTAAGATATAGATATATATAGATATATGTAGATTTATATATGGGTTGCCTCCCACAAAATGCTTAGTTTAACATCGTCAGCCCGACATACCATTGTTTAATCAGGATGACTTAACATCAAAATTTCTTTAAATTGTGGCATGCACCNATTTCAATTGATGCTCATTAACTTTAAATATCTTTTCAATTTTAGGATCTTTAATAGTAACAGTTCCATAATGATAGACCTTACTCACTTTAAATGGACCTAATCATCTGGATTTCTATTTTCTTGGAAATGATCTCAATCTTGTATAATATAATAGAACTTCTTGTCTAGGTTCAAACTTTATTTTAATAATATTTTGATCATGTCATATTTTCATTTTCTCTTTATATATTTTTGCATTATCATATGCTTCGTTTCTAATCTCCNTTTTCCAATTTTAGGATCTTTAATAACAATAGTTTCATAATGATAGACTTTAATCACTTTAAATGGTCTTAACCATCTAGATTTTAGTTTTTCTGGAAATAATCTCACACTTGTATTATAAAATAGAACTTCTTGTCCAGGTTCAAACTTCTTTTTAATAATCTTTCGATCATGTCATATTTTCATTTTCTCTNCATGCACCCTTCAAAATAATGTTTCAATCCATGCTCATTAACTTTAAATATCTTTCCAGTTTTATGATCTTTCATCACAACAGTTCCATAATGATAGACTTTAATCACTTTAAATAGTCCTAACCATCTAGATTTCAGTTTTCCTGAAAATAATCACAATCTTATATTATATAAGAGAACTTCTTATCCAAGTTCAAACTTCTTTTTAATAATCTTTCGATCAAGCCATATTTTCATTTTCTCTTTATAAATTTTTGCATTATCATATGCTTCATTTCTAATCTCCTGTTCACAGAGTTGCAACAATATTTTCTCACCATCATCTTTTAGATTAAATATAAATTTCTTAATAGCCTAAAATGTCTTATGCTCCAATTATACTGGTAATTGGCTTGTTTTTCCAAAAATAAGTTTATATGGTGACATTCCAATAGGAGTCTTATAAGCAGTTATGTATGCCCATAACGTAATATCTAATCTAACGCACCAATCCAATTTATAAGGATTTACAGCTTTTTCTAAAATTTGTTTTGTTTCACGATTTGATATCTCTGCTAGACCGCTAGTCTGAGGATGATAAGCAGTAGAGAATCTATGTAAAGTATCATATTTTTTAATTAATTTCTCGATTCTCTTATTCTTAAAATGGGATCCTCCATCAGTAATAATTACCCTCGGCATTTTATATCTTGTTAAAATATTTTTATTTAAAAATTTAGAAACACTTCGAGCATCACATCTAGGTACAACAATAGCTTCAATCCATTTGGACATATAATCAACAACAAGTAATATATATATAAATTTCCAAATGAAGGCATAAATGGTCTCATAAAATCTAATCCCCACACCTAAAAAATTTCAACTTCTAATTTGTAATTTAGAGGCATTTTATTTCTTCTAGAAATATTTCCTACTCACTGACATCGATAACATATTTTAATATATTCATTAACATCTCTAAAAAGAGTAGGCCAATAAAATCCAGCTTGTAAAATTTTATGTGCAGTTATATTTGTTCCAAAATATCCTCCAAATTCAATCATGACATCTTTGAATGATTTGTTGAGTTTCTTCATAAAGCACACACCTCCTAATAATTTGATCTTTACATTGTTTATACAAATATGGGTCATCCCGAAAATTGAATTTTGAATCATAAACAAAATTCCTTAATTGTTGATTCTTAACATCTGGTGGTAGAATATCACTTACAATATAAATTACTATATCGGCATACCATGGTATATTCATTATATCAATATTATATAATTGTTCATCAGCAAAGTTTTCTAAGATTTCATTTATAAAATTATTTAATATTTTTTTTCTAGTTTAGACAAATGATCAGCTATTTGATTATCATTTCCCTTTCTATCAATTACCATAAAATCAAACTCTTATAGAAGAACTATCCATTTAATTAAGCATGGTTTAACATCCTTCTTTTGCATCAAGTGTTTGACAACAGAATGATTTGTACGTACTATACATTTGATTCCAATCAAGTAAGGTCTAAACTTATCAAAGGCATAGACAATAGTGAATAACTCTCTTTCAGTAGTAGTGTAATTAATTTGAGCATCATTTAGTGTTTTACTAGCATAATATATTTCTTTAAAAGCTTTGTTATGTCTTTGTCCTAAAATAACTCCAATAGCATAATCAGTAGCATCACACATTATTTTAAATAATTTCTCCTAGTCAGGTGGAGCTATTATAGGTGCAGTGATTAATTTTTCTTTCAATAAGTCAAATGCTTTTATGCATTCCTCATCAAAATAAAATTTTGTATCCTTTTCTAAAAGTTGGCATAATGGCTTAGTTATTTTGGAAAAAGTTTTTTGTGTAACACCTGTAAAAACCAGCATATCCTAGAAAACTTCTTACCCCTCTAACCATAGTAGAAGGTGGTAATTTTTTAATAACTTGAATTTTTGCAAGATCTACTTTCATTCCATTTTTCAAAAATTTTATGCCTGAGTACAATTCCTCATGCAACCATAAATTGACATTTTTCTCAATTTAATAGTAGGTTGATTCGTTCACATAATTCCAAATTTTTTTCTAAAATATCTAAACATAATTCAAATGAAGTCCTGAATATAGAGAAATCATCCAAAAGCAATTTTATACCTTTTTAACATTTCTATTAATTTTTGTTCTTGAATTTCAGTTAAATAAGTAGATACAATTACAGGCAATCTAGATGAATCTCCTAAAAGAACATATTTTAAATGGGCAGGCAATACTTTCAATTCAAGTTTAGGTGATTAATACTTGAAAGAATAAAATTTTTATTATCATTTTCCAACAAATCTAACGTTTCAAATTTGTCATGAATATAATCTAAATTATCTTATTTTATTTCATTCTCATAATATTCTTCTTGCCTTAATTTTTCTTCAAACACTTCCTTAAATTTTTCATTACTCAGATAATTAGTAACTTCCATTCTAAAACATTCATTATATTTTTCTATTGCAAGATATTTCAAAGATTTCGCAATATTAAATGTTACTTATTGATCATTAACTCTCATTATTAATTCTCCTTTTTGCACATCTATCACAGCTCTCACTGTTGCAAGAAATGGTCTCCCAAAAATAATAGGAATCTCTTTATCTTTCTCAAAATCTAATACTATAAAGTCTATAGGAAAAATAAATTTATCCACTTTTACTAATACATCTTCTATAACTACTATAGGATAAGTTATTGATCGATCAGCTTACTGAAGAGTTACAGTTGTAGGGGAAATCTCTCCTAAATCTAAATGTTTAAAAATCTATAGAGGCATAAGATTGATATTCGCTCCTTAATCTCATAAGGTTTTTCAAAAAAACTTTTCACCAATAGCACAAGGTATAGTAAAACTACCAGGATCTCTTACCTTTTCACGAAGCTTTTTCTGAATAATATCGCTACACTCTTCAATTAGTGCAACTGTCTCATGATCTGTAAACTTCCTTTTCATGTTTAGAATATGTTTCATAAGTTCTACATAACTTGGCATTTGTTCCAAAGCCTCAATGAAAGGAATGTTTATCGTTAACTTTTGAAGGATTTCCAAAAAAATTGTAAATTGTTTATCTTTACTCTTCTACTTCAATCTTTGATGAAACAAAGGTAGAGGTTTTTCTAAAAGAATTTCTTTTCGTTTATTTTCATTGTGGTTTCTTTCAATCTCTTCAATATGTCCTAAATGATTTTCAATATTTCTAATAGCTGCCCCTTGATTTTGTATTTGATTTTCCATATTCAACATTAGCTCTTACATCATCAACTTCTTCTCCTTAACTTGTGGGTTAGAGTTAGAGTTAAAATCCAAGAGGATAATAAAGTTGATAATTAGGATTTCCTTGGTTGTTTAAATTTCTTGAGGGGTTCACCGAATTGTTATAATTATTCCAACTAAAACTATGGTGATTTATCCGTCCAGGGTTATAATAATTAGAATAAGGATTGTTATTTTGATTTTTTATAGCATTCAAAGTTTCATGAGATGATTGAGTATCAATTATCTGCCCTAGTGAATTTTCCTCTAATACTTATGGTATTTAAGATTAGTTCACTCCAGTTTGATCAATCTCTTTCGATATAGCAACAATTTGAGATGCCAAAATAGACATTGCATCAGAACCATGAATACTAGCTACTCTCTTAGGATTTACCCGTTCAGAGGGCTATTGAAAATTATTAGTAGCCATTTCTTCTATTAAAGGGTATGCTTCATTAAGAGGTTTTGACATTAGTGATCCACCTGCAGTAGCATCTATAACAGATCTAAGTGATCCTACTAATCCATTGTGAAAAGTTTGATATATTAACCAATCTGGTAAAGCATGGTGTGGACATTTCCCAAGGAGATATTTAAATCTTTCTCATGCTTCATATATCGATTCCCCTTCAAACTGACAAAAGGATGTAATATCATTTCTAAGCTTAGCAGTTTTCGAGGGTGGAAAATATTTAGCCAAAAAATTTTGTGATAATTCTCCCTAAGTTCTGATAGATCCAGGTGCTAATGAATTTAACTAAGCTTTAGCTTTATCCCATAATGAAGAAGGAAAAATTATAAGCCTAACAACATCATTAGGCACTCCATCATATTTAATAGTAGCACATATTTTAAGAAAACTAGAAAGATGTAAGTTAGGATCTTCAATAGGTGATACACTAAAAATATATGCATTTTTACACCAATATTTTGTACTCATTTTTGGTGATATTACACTTTAAAGGAAGGTATTTTTTATATTTTATTTCAAATTATTGATTTTTAGGACTTTGAGAAAAAAGAAAGCAAAAAGGATGGAATTTGGAGTCAAAATGAAGTTTTTGAAGAATTATTCGACGCCGACGGACCAGAATGGGAGCCAACTGCGCCAGTATCGGTGCAGGCCCTATTTCTAGATAATTCTACAAATTTGGATGCTTTTTGAAGAGTTTTTGGATGCACCTTTTGGAAAATCGACCTTAGGCTTTTTTTAGTGTATGGATCAATTTGGGAGATTAGCTCAGCCAGAATCACATTTATCTAACCTTTTTCAGGTTGAACTCCATCCAAGTTGAACTCCATCCGTCCTTATTAGTGTATGGATCATAAATTGATAAAAAAAGATGCCCCTTTGCGCCCCTTCGCACCCTTCAACCACTTTTCATTCTCTTCCACGCTATTCCACATTCTGTATAGCCACTTAGAGTCCAATATTCATTTATTTTCTTTATAGTTTTGAGTTTTATGGTGAGTTTAAGAGTGAATTCTTCTCTAAGAGGGTTGTAGAAGGAGAAGTGAGATACTTCTTCTTCCTACATTTCCTAAGAGAGGCTATAAGGGATTTACTTTGAGAAAGAGTTCAAGATAAGTGTTGTTTATTTATTATTGTTTTATGAACTTTATTTTATATATGAAATTTGTGTTTTATTGTATCTTTCTCATGAAGTCTTAGTAGTTTCTTTTATCTTTCTCCCTACTTTGAGATATGGTGAAATGAAGAGATAATTTGGATGGGCCAATGTTAAAATAGAAAATAAATTATGATAGTTTTTCAACTCTGTTCTTAATTTACTTTTCAATATGACCAATTGAATTGCTAAAATATGTTATGAAACATATGATTCAAGAAATGGAGTATGAGTTCTACAACAGAGTGAGAATCACATTTAATTCCATGGAGGAGTGTTTTGTTCATGCAATTTAGTGCAAATAAATAGAAAAATATACATTGTTGGGAGTAGAATTGAAGATTTTAGCGTGACAGAGTAAAATCCCCAATTTGATCTTAGTATTTAAGAACTAAAGTGAGAGTTAGGTTTCAGGGGAAGGGTAGTGGGAGCTCTGGAGTGAGAATAAGTATCCTCCTAGCCTAGCCACAGATTTAGGGACTAAACCTGAGATTAGCCAATGATTTCTTATTACACTGAATCAGGATAGAGAATTAAAATTGCTCCTATTATGCACAATACATAATTAAATTTTTTTTTTCATATCATTTCACTAAAAACTCATTATTGTGGGAAATATGCTTTTTCATATTAAAAAACTTCATCACATAAGCATAGTTTAGTGCTTACTATTTTTAAACTTTACATTTAAATTTTGCCAGTGGTTAATAATTTAGTTCTAATTGTATCTCAAACATTCAAAATTAGTGATAGTAATTTCATTTTATTTATGAGAATTTCCTAGTTAATTTAGCATTTCAAATTTAAACCTTCCTTGTGGGATCGATATTTGAGATGTAAGTAGAAAGTTTTGTCTTACTTGATAACGATACGTATACTTGCGTATAATCCCAACATTAAGTGCCTAACGTAATTATTCATAAAATACCACATTAAGTTTTTGACATCGTTGTAAAGCAGAGTCAACTTTATAAATTTTACACAACTATATTTTTGGGGATCAGTAAGTGTTCCTCTAAACTGATTATTTTGTACCATTTTGATAATAGCAGGTTTAAGCTCAAATGAATTAGCAGAAACATCAAAATTTTTAATAGTCAAGTAAAGTTCATCTATTGTAAGATTAGCATATTCTTTTAAAGGTTTTTGTTGATTTTCATTTATTTGATTATCTAAGTTATTCGCCATTTTGTTCAAATGTTTAATTTCTTTTTATTATTTTCAAAATTTTTTAATACTACGTTCTAATTCTGAATCGTAAGGTATTGAACATTTAGATCCAATATTTCACATAAACAAATATAATAAGCATAGAAATTTTTTTAAAAATACTCTTAAATATTTATATATTTTTTATGATTTTTAATTTTTTTAATAATAATTTTTTAATATTTTATCTCTAAATTTCCTAATTTATCAAATCTATTTAATTTACTGATACTTTCCATGGTAATAGCGCCAAAAACTTGATTCCAAGAATATAGTTGTGTAAAACTTATAAAGTTGACTTCGCTTTACAACGATGCCAAAAACTTATGCATTATTTTATGAATAAGAAATTTAAGCAATTTATGTTGGATTCTACGCAAGCATACGTATCGTTATCAAGTAATATAAGACTTTCTATTTAAAACACAAATATCGATCCCACGAGGAAGAGTTAAATTTTAAATGATAAATTAACAAAGAAATTCACAGAAATGAAATGAAATTACTGTCGCTAATTTTGAATGTTTGAGATACTATCATAACTAAAGTATTAACTACTAGCAAAACTAAAATGCAAAGTTTAAACAGTAACTATTAAACTATGTTTTATGTGATGAAGTTTTCTAATATGAAAAAGTATGTTTCCCACTACAATGAGTTTTTGATAAAATGAAATGAGATAATGATTTAAATATGTATTGTGCCAAATAGGATCAATTTTAATTCTCTACCCTGATTCGGTGTTATAGAAAATCATTTGCTAATCTCAGGTTTTGTCCTTAAATTCATGGTTAGGCTAGGAGGATACTGACTCTCACTCCAGAGCTCCCACTTCCCTTTCCCTGAAGCCTACCTCTCACTTTAGTTCTTAAACACTAAGAACGAATTGGAGATTATAGTCTGTCACCCTCAAATGTCTAATTCTACACCCAATAAAGTATATTTCTCTATTTATTTGCACCTAATTCCATGAACAAAATACTCCTTCATGGAATTAAATGTGATTCTCACTCTCTTGTTATAGAACTCATACTCCATTGTCTGGATCATATGTTTCATATCATATTTTAACAATTCAATTGGTCAGATCGAAAAGTAAATTAAGAACGAAGTTGAAAAACCATCATAATTTATTCTATATTTTAAAATTGGCGCATCCAAATTATTTCTTCATTTCACCATATCTCAGAGTAGAGAGAAAGATAAAAAAACTACTCAGACTTCATGAAAAAGATACAACCAAACACAAATTTCATATATAAAAGAAAGTTCATACAACAATAATAAACAAACAACACTTATCTGAAACTGTTTCTCAAAGCAAATCCCTTGTAGCCTCTCTTATAAGATGTAAGAAGAAGAAATATCTCACTTCTCTCCCTCTCTAACACTCTTAAAGAAGAATTCACACTTAAACTCACTACAAAAACTCAAAACACTAAAGAAATAAAAAACTAATGGACTCTAAGTGGCTGTGGGGAATGTGGAATAGCGTGGAAGAGAGTGGAAAGCGGTCGAAGGAGAGGCTTTTCTGATCAATTTTCACTCTAAATAGAGCCTAATATCGGTTTTCCAATGGGTGCATCCAAAAACTCTTCAAAAAGTGTTCAAATTCGTTGAATCTTCTAGAAACAAGACTTGAACTGACATTGAAGCCATCGTCGTCGGTGGCCCGCGAATTAATTTCATGCTATATGTTAAATGGCATCATCAGCGCTGCTCCTGGCACCGTCGGCGCTGAGGATAGTCCGGCCTCTATTCTGTAGGTCCGCGTCGTCGGCGTACATCCTGGCGCCGTCGGTATTGAGTATTTCTTTAGAAACACCATTTTGACTCCAAATTCCATCCTTTTGCTTCCTTTTTGCTTCAAGTCCTAAAAATTAACAACCTATAATAAAAAAGGAAAAATACCTTCCTTTAAAGTGTAATATCACTAAAAATCAGTATAAAATATAGGTCTAAATATGCATGTATTTTTAGTGCATCAAGTAACTATGCTAATATATTGATTATTTGTCATTTCTTCTTTAAGTTTGTTAAATTTTTTCTATTTTCTAATTTTCTTTATAGTTCTCTCTAATTCTATGTCATACATGTCCTACGCATTTACTAACTAAAGGATCACTAATAGGTTTACACAAACACAAATAGTAAAACAAAGAACAAAATAATAATATTAAAAATTTCCAAATCTAAGTCCTATAAGTTCAAATAAAATTTTCCTAAAGTTTTTGCCTTCATTTCCTTAACAACTATGAAAGAAAAGCTTGAACCATCGTAAATGCTTCAATGCTCAAGTGGATTACGTAAGTGCATAATAAAAGTAGTATTAGATTTTCTAAGTCTCAATGTCGGTCCCACATAGTCACGAGGTGAACTAATTTGGGAAAAGGTTCTAGTCAACTTAATTCATCCCAACTTAAAATTCAAAGAAACTAAACTTGTGTTAATAATCCATATTGCAATGTCAATAAGTTTTAAGTTTATTCCCATAAAAAATCTAATTATCTTACTTGAATTGGTGATAATCATGAGTTAAAGATACCTTCCTTTGCAGTGATAGAAAAGGAGTGTAGAAAATGAGAAATATAAATTAAAATGTGACTAGTAACAAAAAAAAGCAATTATCTTATTTACCCTCTTCCAAGTGCATAATAAAGTTGGGCTAAAGTGGCCTTAAACTTAAACCCCACTTTGAACCCAACAACATATATCTCCCCATTTATTTGCATATCCCTATATTGTAGTTTCACTTCATACCCTATAGTTCAACGTGATCTTCTTAGTTGTCATGTCATAGCTCTCTCAAGCCATTATGGGTTCACAATGAATTTTTATAAATCATTTGGCCAAAATGATTAGCAATTGAATAGCTGATGGAATCATCACATTACAAGATTAAAGACAATTAAAAATGATTTCCACATTCCTTAACATCCTACTAGGTCATCACAAGAAAAATGGTAGAGGATATTACTTAGAAAACATAGAGAAAATACTACAAGACTTCATTGAAATAAAGAGAATCCACTTATCAAAGTGTTTACAGAAAAATACAAGACTTAAACATAATAATACTTATATCTATCCCTTAATACCACCTTAAGAATGCTCCACAAATTCCCGACAACGGCGCCAAAAACTTGATGCAACTTTTAATATGCAAGAATTTATGAACTCAAATTTATATATTTATAATGATTTTGTAAAGTCACAATTTCAAACTCAAGTATACATATCGCTCAAGTAATACAGGGCTCTAGTGGACTCCCGTTTATTGATCCCACAGGGAAGCGAGGTAAGAGGTCCTTAGTCAACTTCTAGTCTACTACAATTAGTCCTTAGTTTAGAATGTCGATTAAAATGATGTTTTATCTAGCAACTACTCCTAAATGCAAATGTTAAATGTAAAGATAGTAACTATAACTAAATGCAAATATTAATTCTAAAGAGACACCTTTCTGGAGGAATTGGTTTGGAGAATTTTAAGATAATAAAAACTAGTATTCTTATGAAATGAATAGGATAACGCAAAGGAATGAGATGCATTAAATATTGTATGTGTCAAATAGGAGCAATCCTATTCTTTACCCTTTAGTTCAGGCATAAAGAACATTGACGAATCCTATGCTTGTTTACTGAATCTGTGGCTAGGCTTGGAGGATACCGGCTCTCACTTAAGTGCTCCCATGTTCCCCTTGTCTGAGGGTAACATCTCCGCTTCAATACTGAAACAATAGAACTGAATTGGGGATTTTAGTCTGTCACCCTAAAATCTCCAATTCTACGCCCACCAAAGTATATTTATCTATTTATTTGCATTCAACTCCCATGAACTTAACAATCCATGGAATCTGAATGTGGTTCTACTTTGTTGAGNAAAATATAGTACCGACACATATCTATAAGATAAACACAACAAATTCTCTACACTTTTTTCATGTTGTTCTCGGGGTTAGTACCAAGATTTGGATGTGAGTCCCAACGCTTTCCTCCCCAATATAGAAGATATTTTCCTCATCACCATTTGGGTTAGATATGAGTCCCAGAGCTTTCCTTCCTAACGTGACCGATATATTTTTCTGCTACCTCTTGGGTTGGATGTGAGTCCCAGCGCTTTCCACTCCAACGTAGCAGATATTTTCCTCATCACCATTTGAGTTGGATGTGAGCCCTAGAGCTTTCCTTCCTAGCGTGACTGATATATTTTCCCGCAACCTCTTGGGTTGGATGTGAGTCCTAGCGCTTTCCTGCCCAACAAAGTAGATATTTTTCTCGTCACCCCTTGGGTTGGATGTGAGTCCCAGAGCTTCCCTCCCTAATGAGACACAAATCTTTGAGATAGTTTTATGACTACCTTAAATGAAGTAAGGCATCCTATTCTCATTCCTTGAGATCAATTTAAGACCACCTTAGGTGGAGTAAAGCATCTGATTCTCTACCCAAATCTTCAAGATAAGTTTAAGACCACCTTAAATGGAGTAAGGCATCCTATTCTCATTCTCCGAGATTGGTATGAGACCACCTTAAGTGGAGTAAGGCATATGATTCTCTACCCAAATCTTTAAGCTATGTTTAAGACAACCTTAAATAAGACCACCTTAAATGGAGTAAGGCATCCTATTCTCATTATTCGAGATTGGTTTAAGACCACCTTATATGGAGTAAGGTATTTGATTCTTTACCCAAATCTTTGAGATAGGTTTAAGACCACCTTAAATGGAATAAGACATCCTATTCTCATTTTTTGAGATCAGTATAAGACCACCTTAAGTGGAGTAAGGCATCTGACTCTCTACCCAAATCTTTGGAGATGGTTTAAGACCACCTTAAATGAAGTAAGGCAACGTATTCTCAATCTTCAAGATCGGTATGATACCATCTTTAATGGAGTAAGGCATCCCATTCTAATCTTTGAGATAGGTTTAAGACCACCTTAAATGGAGTAAGGCATCATATTCTCATCTTTCGAGATCGGTCTAAGACCACCTTAAATGGAGAAAGGCATCTGATTCTCTACCCAAATCTTTGAGATAAGTATGAGACCACCTTAAATGGAGTAAAGCATCCTATTATAATCTTCAATATAGGTTTAAGACCACCTTAAATGGAGTAAGTCATCCTATTCTAATCTTTCAAGATCGGTATGAGACCACCTTAAATAGCTTAAGACATCTGATTCTCTACTCAAATCTTTGAAGATAGGTATGAGACCACCTTAAATGGAGTAAGGCATCCTAATCTCATCTTTCGAAGTCAGTATAAGACCACCTTAAATGGAGAAAGGCATCCAATTCTCTTTCTGGGGTTGATACCTAAATTTCAATTCACATCTTGGAGTCAGTACTTAAATTCTGGTTCCCTGCTTTTGAGGTGGTAACAAAAGTCTGATTATCTTTTTGAGGTCAGCACCTAAATTCTAATTCTCATCCTCCGAAACTATTGCAATAAAATTCAAAGTTTTATAACAATCAAATTGAAATTGAATCTTTAGTGTGACCGTCATAGCCTTTTTCAGAATTTCATTTCCTTCTAATCCCCGCGAGAGTTTTGAATCCTCAGTTTTGCTTAAATATTCACTTGCTAATTTCCCAACGGAAACAACTATCATCCAATTGTATATTCTAAGCAAGTTGGCTTACACGTCTGTGTTGGTATTGTTGATCTCTTCGGTCAAAGTCAATATGCGCGGTGTACTTGCCCATGTTGGTCCTAACCTCTAGCACTTAGTAGGTGGGGTCAATATGACAGAGCTCAAGAGGAGTTTCCCATAAGATGGTCAAGTCTTAGGACTAACCCTGGGTGGTTTGGTCTTCATTAGGCTAGCTTGCACACACTACACTTTTTCACACACGCCAAACCTTAAGACCACTTGCACTTAACTTGGTCTCCTGACTCCTTTTGGAAAGCTCATGTGGATGGACCCAAACCACTAGCCTTTGGCTAAGAGGGTTAGGACCAACATATTTAACATCCAAAATGAATCCTCATATGGCTTCTATTAGTTTGACATGACTTCATGGCTTAATTGCTCATCCTAGCCCAAACTTTTATCAAAATTACCAAAATACCCCTTGGAACCCTCATTTTTGCCAAAATTCCCAAAATTGCCAAAAACATCGAGTGTCTAAAAGTCATTTAAAACCATTCCCCACTACTAAAATTGACCAAAATCACCAAATTCCAAAAGTACCCAAAAATTTTAAAAAATTACCAAAATACCCCTCATGACCCAAAAATCCCAAAAAATTACAAAAAACTCCCAAAAATTCCAAAATCATCCCAAATATTCCCAATTTCAATCTTGAAACATCACATTGACCCAATTTGACCAAAAACCACAAATTGTCCTCAAAGGCCCAATTTCCCTAAATTAGCCCCAATGTGAAGCCAATTGACCACAATCTTACCAAATTTAAATTCTAAACCAAAATTAAACATCCTTAGTACCAATTAAAACTAAATAATTTGACCCAATTGCAAGCTCAATTTCACACAAACCCAAGTCTAACCCAAAATCCCCAAATTAACTCCATGTCCAAATTCCACCAAATTGGTCTTCCAATTCAATTCATAATCACTTGAAATCCTTTCAAAACTCTTCATAAAATCTCCCTACACCAAATTAAACATTTAATTGACCAAAATTTTAGCCTAAATTCACTCCCAATTTTAAAAGCTCTATCCCTTTACTCATTCAAAAAGCCTAAGATTCAATTAAAATCCCACATGACAATTTTCTCCTCATCATCCATTTAATCAAAATCATGTCCTAATTTTTAAATCCATGATCAAATAATTCCAAATCAAGCCTCATGAAAAACTCCACAAAAATACCCAATAAATTTAAAATCCCTTCTCATGCAAATTGACCAAGCCAAGGATAATCCATGAAGCCATCCCCAAGCCATAGGTGAGCCATATGAGCCTTTGCCACCTAACCAAGCTATTAATGACAAAAGAGGAGCCACTTTAAAGCTCTTTTAAAAAGGTTTTAATCCTCTTAATGATACAATCTAATCTATGTTTAACCAAATCCAATGGATGGCGAATTCTCCACTCCATTTCAGCTACCTCACCTGATCTTGATCAACCATGGGGAGCAACCCAAGCCCATTCAAATGGGGCTAGACCCATGGTTGACACAACCTAGTCCAATAGCTCTTTCCACTTCAATTAATCACCCTTACCCATGCATAAACCCAATTGGCTGCACATTAGCCCACCATTTATCATCCTTAGTAGGATGGTGACCTGATCTTGGCCGACCAATCACCTTGGCCACCAAAAAACCTAAATCCAAGAGCCTCACCTAGGCCAAAACCCAAAATTGAACCCATCTAGGTGCCACCAATCCAATTGTCCATTGGAGCCTTTCTGACTTCCATCTATGCAACATCCTAGACACGTTTGCTTGGCCTGAGAGCCATCATGACCCCTCCTATTTAAATGCCCCTTTCACGACCAGCGGAGGAGTTGTTGAAATTCTTTGGGAGACCCTAGAAAATTGCTCCCAGAGCTTCTTCAAGACCTCTTGAGTTCAATACAACCATCTTCGAGCCCTCAAACCCACTGTCCAAGGTCAATCATAGAGCTAAAAAATCAGCCTGAACTAGGGCATAATCCCCCACAGCTCCATAGTGCACGAAAGTCAAGTTAATTGCACCCACAATATCCCCTGAGTGAAGGAAGAAGATCCCCCATAAAAGCCCCATCACTAGATTACCCTAGCAAAGACTTTGATCAACTCTAAAATTGGCCTTAGTCAAAATCATACCTAGGAAATTCACCACAACTGAAGGCTTCATTTAAGAGCTCTCTAGACTGAACCCAAGCTTTTGGAAGCAACCAATCAAGGCCACACCTCTTGGGCAAAGGTATTAAATTTTCTTCGCAAACGAGCCTATTTTATTCTCCATACTCATAGACTCGATTTAAGACTTGATTAACCGTATGGATGTGCTTTCCTAGTCTAGACTTGTCTATAAGAATAAACCTGAAGAGATTTAGTTAAGCATCGAGTGAGATGTTAGGGTTAGAAAGTGGATGGATCTCAGGTTGAACTAGTTGGGGACGATGACCAGATGTCATCTGATCATGCATGTATCGTTTGGATGGCTAAAATCACGTCAAACGAACTGATGGTGCATGGACCGTGGGCTGACGAGGCATTGAGGTGTTTGGCGGCGTCAAATAACAGAGCACCGCGTGGTAGCTTTTGCGGCCGTTGGTTGAAGTTGTGGCACGTAGTTTAAATAGAAAAATCAAGATTTTTTATTTATTTAAATGACCAAAACTTCAAAAATTGATATCTTGTTTTAAAAAAATTGACAAAAATAAAATAAAAATGCCTGCATGCTTAGTGAATAGACGAGAATAATGTAGAAATGGTTTCATGTCTGTTTGATGCATGTATGATTTTTAATTAATTAAATAGTGCATTTCCTTTTTGGATTCTCTATTTACTTGGACATTTCACCATGACTTGATTTTTGGGGCTTTGGTTCTCTCTGTCATGAGGGATCTTCCCTGAGTTTTGCAAGGTCAGGGGAGGTCACTAGGCAGAGATCTCTATTTTTTAAGCATGTCGTGTCTGTTTTGATAAAATAACTATAAAAATTACAATATTAATCAGAAAAATACACAACTTATTTTGGTAGGTTCACTATGGTCAGAGGACCTTAGGAAAAATATAAATTTGGTTTAACTAATTAAAAATAACCCTAATTCTCACCAACCTTAAAAATGAAATATAATTAAATTGGACAAAATATAGAAGTAAATGGAACAAAAAATATTCTCCACTATAATTTAATGTTAAGGGAGCTCTCCATAAAAAAAATAAGTCAATTGGAATTAATTTGACCACTAAAATGGATTAATTAAGTGAAATTACATTTTTGGCACTAAAATAATTATAATAAATAAAATACAACTAAAAAAATCACCAAATTGGTTTTCAGAGCTCCTACTAACCAGAGGAACCAACGGAGAATAAAAATGGAATTAAAATAAATACTTCATTTTAAAGTTATTTTTAAGTATTTAAATAAATAAAAATTAATTAAAGATCATAAAAATTACTGAATTATAAAAACACACTAAAATGTCACATTTGACTTCCTGATCACTTAGTACCAATTAAAATAATTTTCCTAATTTTCTAAGTCACGATGTCAATTTTTAAAGGCTTAAAAAATTTTTCTTTAATTTTTCACTAAAATAATTCCAATAATTAAAATATAAACCATACAAATATGAAATTTATTTCTATGGGTTCCTTAGACTCAGAGAGATTTATGAAAAATATAAAATTTAATTTTCCACTTAAATAATATTTTATATTTAATTAACACTCAAAATAAATAAATAAATTTAATAATTAAATAAAAAACCTCTAAAAGTCTTGAAAATTGGTTCAAGTGGTCCTCTAACCTAGGTGATCCTCCACTAGTTTTCTTAAGGACAGAGGTTTTGTTTTGGTTGAGTTATTGAATTTTTATTAAAAATTCCTAATTTTGCATTTGAATAATTATAAAATTAAATAAATTCACAAAAATCACATTTTCTCCTCTGATGTTATAATTAATCCATGAATGTGGTAACATAAAAATTTTAACATCATTTGGGTTTAATTTAATGAATTATGGGGTGTTAAGGCCCTAAGGGCAAAATGATAATTTTGAAATTTAAGTCTTAATTAATATTTAGGCCCAACCAAAGGGTAAATGAGTAATAAATGATCTTAATTGGCATGTATCAATGATTGAAACATGAAAGGGATAAGTGAAAGCAACCAATTTCACTTTGGTCTCACCAAGAATAAATTTGTAATTTCTTAAATTGATGAAATTTGGAAGAGTAGTTAAATCAGAAGATATTGAGGTTAGGTGCTTGACTTTAGAAGATCATACCTCATCGACTTAAAACCCAATTAATGGTTTTAAAATGATTTTTTATTCTTGAAAAGGGTTAAAAATATAAATATTTAAATTTATCTAAAAATTACAAATCTACCCATTAAGTTTTATGGGCTTAGTAGTGAACTAGGCTTAATTAAAATTTTGTCTAATGAGGATTAGAAAATGACCTATAATTAATTTGAAACCTTTTTAAAACACTTCAAGCCCATCTTTCAAAATCAAACTGACTAAATTTCTTAATTAAGCCCAAATTGTCCTCAAGGGCTTTTACCCGTATAATCCGTTAGCAAAACATCAAATGATAATTACCCCACTTAAAGGGATAATCAAAACATCAAGGTTCATTGAGCATAAGGGTATTTACTGGGTGAACCACATAACAAACATAAAAAGACCAAAATCAACTCGAGACGATTTGAGGGACTATGAAATTTCTAGGGTATTACGCAGGACTTTTTCATGATCCTTTGGGAGTCTCGGAGGTCACTTGGACATATTATGATTTTCTTGATGGGATCATCCCCAAAGATGAATAAATTGGACCTACCAAGGTATGACATAGGGTTGGTAGACACACCTCAAACTGTGTTCTCTGCTTTTCCTACAAGCATGTTTTAATTCCTGCAAAATTATGTATATGTGCTTTGCAAGTTCTGACCTTTTAGGTGGAGGAACGGGAAAAATCGACATGTACAGTTTTTTAAGTTATTGCATGGAATTTTACTTTTATTTACCATTTTGTGCCTCTCATTTAATAATTGTAAATTTGCATGTTAAACAATAAGGCCACCTTGCATGTCAAAACTGAAACTTTTAGGATAACCACAGAACTGAAACCAAAACCAAAACTAAGAAATCAAAATAAGATAAAATCCACTGTCAGAATAGTTAAAATATAAAATAACTCAAAATTTAATCACAAACAAAACTACAAAACAAAAATTACAACAAAATTAAAACATCTCTATCGAATGATTTGGAATCCCTTAGAGGAGGTAACTTACGATTACTAACGAGATTTCTCATGATCTAAATGAAAGTATGGAAGTCATTGAGTTGAGTTTAATAAATTTATTTGAACTAAGTGAATCTGAAAAAAATTATGGTGTCAAAATGAGGGAATCGTGGGATCTTAACTGGTGTCATTCTAAACAACTTTAACATTCCCCATAATATTTAAATAATCATAACCTTAGGAAACATTTCATTTGACATCAGGACTTGGCACATTGGAAAACTTAAATTCGCTACTATGAGGGAGCTTGGAGCTAACTCCATGGACAACCTTCTGCAATAGCAATCTTCAATAATAGGACGATCTACAACAACATATCCTTTTTTAGAATTAAACAGCAAGCCATAGGATTCTGAAGTTGTCCTCCTAGTGTGACATAAATCTTCAACTCATCTTTAGGCATTTGTATAGCTCTACTATACAATATAAGCCCTAACTCATTTTAAGATTTTGGGTTGTCGTTCGTCAAGACCTAAATCCTCACATTTTTCCGGATATTTGTGTGATCATTTCACACGAATGTAAGCCCTATTAATAAAATTGGCAGGATGACACACATAATTTCTTCTTGAATTTGATTTCAAGCCATAGGATAGTTTTATGAAGTTATCAAGGTTCTCCTCAGGATTTGTGACATCCCCTAGTTCCTCTTCCTTTGGATTCCAAAAATAAAATGTTCCAAATTTGAGTCATTCTCCTTTCACGCCTCTTTTTCTGATCTCTTTGAAAAGTCCTATCCTTTGAAATTCTTGAGGACAATATCCTCTGATTTTTATATAGAGTTTTCTTAGTTGACTTCAGTTATCTAATATGTAATTAACTATAAAGGCTTGCCTTTATAGGGAGATTTCAAGAACCCAACTTAATATAAACCCTATTTAATTTTTTGTATTAAATAGGGGAACTTGTCGGTCAACATAAAAAAAAAATATTTTTTTCGTAGACTTAAACGAATGTCATAAATTCTTTAGTTTATTTAACTGAGTCTTACCAGTAAGTAGTGATTTGTCTTTTGGGATAGATGCATTGTTTGCGGTATTATGCTCATTTATTTAAACTAACTGAGGATATAAGATCAGTTCAGTCTTGTATTTTCAAATTTTAAAATACACTTTTCCCAAATTATATGCATATAAATTACATTAAATTGGTGGTATACTCATTCCAGCGACCGACAACTTCAATCTCCCAACCAACATTTTAGTTCCGACAACGCTTCAGGCGCCAATCTGGTGCTTTCGACATCACTTCTTTGTAAAATGGTGCCTTTGGCACCATTTTTTAGCACTTATAGTGCCAACTCTCTGGAAAATGATGCTTCAGGCTCTAGTCTGACGCTAGGATCATGAAAATTTCCATTTTGGCTACAAATTTCCTCTTTTTTGCTACTTTTTCCTCCAAATGCATAAAATTTATATTCCTATAACAAAAACATGAAAATATCCTTCTTTAAAGTGCAATATGAACAAAATAAGCATAAAATGTTTACGTAAAATAGTACAAGATTTTGGTGTATCAAAACCCCCCAAACTAAATGTTAATTGTCCTCAAGTGACCCTTTTACTACATAAAAAATATGACTTATGGCAAAAATTAACTTATAAACTTCTATAATTTGTTTTAATAAATATAATAGTATAACTTAATAAAAACTTTTAATAACTTAGGTCAAAACTAAAAGTATAAGAACAACTAGTAATCAAGTTTAACAGTTCTGAATCTCCATTTATTTTAAGAAGAATAGTAATTTGTCATATCAAAGAGACTTAGAATATCCATATGAAAAATAATTTCATGAAAAATTTATTTGTAAGGATGCTAATACTCAGATACAATTTTAGAAATTGTAATAAAGACTTTTTCCTCAAGTTGATTCAAGTGAAGCCAATTTTTGATTAGGCATCTCCTTAAGCTTCTCGTCACAAATTTTTTCTTTTCTTTTTCTTTTTTTTATATGTGAGGATTACTATATCTGGATAACCTTTATAATTTTGAATTTCACTATCCTCTTATTAAATTCAAAACTAATTACCTTCCTTCACTTTATAAATTCATACTAGCTTTGAAGATTTTTTAGAAAGTCTCATTATTTTCATCTTACATGAAACTCTAAAATTCTTAATATTTTAAATATACAATTTCCTTTACTTTAAATAGAAAAATATAGTCTTATTCTTTCATACTAAATATCTGAACTCTAGAATTAACCTTCAATTTTAATGATTTTTGCTTAAATTTACCATAATATTTACAAATAAAAATATAGTTATTTAAAGTTAAAATCTAATATCCATGGTCATGTTAAATTAAATTTAAAAAGTATAGTTAATTGAGAACAAATAAAATTTAGTTCACTTCTTTAAAAAAAAAAATTTCCCTCAAACTTAAATTTTTAAATAATAAGTAAAGCGTGTAGTACAAAAAATTTGCAGGTGAAAGAAAACAGTAAATGCATAAAAATAAAACTAATTTGTAAGGGATTCTAAATATGAAACTTGGCTCTTGATATTTTTTAGATGCTAACTTAAAAAGTACAGGCTTTAAAGCATTAAATGATATATTACATCAAAGGTTTTGCTAAATAAAGATAAATTAAAGACATAAAAATTAAACTAAAGCAACTAAAAATGCTAAAAAATAAAAATCTACAGTTTGTTATTACATAAACCAGTTCAATAGGTACACAAACTAAACACATAAATGTTCCACTCATACCATCAACAATAAAACAAAACAAATAAACATACATAAAAACAAACAAACCTAAATAAATTTTTACTCTTCATCATCCTCCTCTTCCTCTTCTTCCTCCTCCTCTTATTCTTCTTCTTCTTGCACATAAGGCGTGAAGTTGGGGCACGTAGGAACCTCTACTGTATGATCACCCCTAAAAAATATAATCATCGCCTCTTCATATGCAATGTCGTGTTGGACTCTTTTCTGCTTATACTCATCTTTGTAGGCATTTTTGGCTTCTATAATACCTATTTTATTATGCGTTGCTATAAGATCTGATTATTGAATCATTAACTTCTCCATAATATTTTCCTATGAAACAGAACCAGAAGTAGATGGTCCTACGGCTGATGTGGAGGGTCTATCACTACTTCCACTCCTAGATCCAACAAAAGATTCCAACTTATGCACAGTCAGTTTTCCGATGAGTTTCAATGGTTGCAACATTTTTTCATTTCTACCAAATTCTACTCCTGATTGTTCACATAAAGTGAAAATTAGGGCAGGATATCTCAAACTACTACCTATCCCACTTCTAGGAATGCTGTGAGCATTATGCACAATAAGAGAACCAATATCCATTGCTTTCATTTGTTGAATGTAGAAATTCAACACTGCTCTTTCCTTAGTTTCTTCGCTCAGGTGATTAGTTGGAAGCCTTAGATTGAACATTTAACTTGGAAGTGGAGAAATTGACTTTGTGATTATTTTTAATTTTCCATTATCCTCATCCATCAGTTAGATAAGCAATTACTTCATCAAGTGCTGAATCAATCATCACAAATGCAGCATACTCACAATGAAATTCATTTCTCAGTCCATAAAGTTCATTGATTCTTCTTCGAGTAAATTCAACTTGCTTACCTTGACAATAAATATGATCGTTCATCATCACTTGAAGATTGGCATAGAATTCTCAAATCACAAGAACAATGACTATTGCGGTGAAGTAGCGGAAAGTTTCCCATTTCCGAGCAATAATCAACCTTTTGATCTCTCCTTTCGAATTTTAAAATGCTTGCTCCTGAATCAACTTCCCCGAGCCCATTTGAGTATTATAATTATGTTGAGCCTTAAAATTAATAAATCTCCTTGCATGGAAATCTTCCGTAGGCATTCCTCTCTTTACTCTTGGAGCCAAAAGAATTTTGATATAAATTTAAATAAAATCCAAATAAATTCACAATATCATAAATGAAACTCCAAAAGTAGGAATATTTGGTAAGAAGCTTTTCACCATGGGTTCTCTTTAAAATTCTTCAAAAAAAAAAAACTCTGAAATTTTTGGATTTCCAAAATGTAGGGTAAATCCATGGTGAAAATAAAAATTTACTAAGTTAAAGTGAAGCTCTTACCAAGAGAAGATGAAATCCAAGACTTTTAGGATTTGAAATCTCCTCAAATCCACCAAATGTGAAGCCTTAGGTTGAGTGTTGGCCTTGGTTTAGAGTGAGGAGACAACCCAAGAAGTAAAAATGGAGTTTTACATGAGTATTTTGTGGTTTTAAGTGAATTTGGGCATTTTCGGGAAACACGCGACTCAGGCGACAACGCCAAAAATTTTTAGATTTTGATTTTCCTTAAAAATCTGTTGTTTGTCGCACTACGTCAACCTATAATTAACTTAATTAAAAACATACACTCATAATTAAACAATTTTCTAACACATAATTTCATAAATAATAGAAAACTCACATTTATATATAAAATCTAAATGAATACAAACTAACAGTTTTCAAGCCAACACATCTAATTCAGTGTTGAAATCAAGCCAACAAACTAATGTTGAAGCCTAAATATCAACTATTTAACAAACAACACATATAAGGTTCTGCAATAAAAGTAAATCAAATCAAATATAAGCACATAACTTATAAAAGCAATTATATCTACGAAATTCATACTAAAATAAGTTCAAACATCTTCTTTGCTTTCATCTTCTTGAATGTTTCCCATGGATTGGTAGTGCACGGACAAATTGTAAAATGGTCAGTGAGGAAATTCGTTTGTCAAATCTTCTTCAACCCAAGTATTTATCTTAAACATGCACATCAAACCCTTCTTTGATACGTCCAATGTGTTCAAAATATTCTTTCATCCTCCAATCCATATAGTCAAGCATTTTAGAAATATTTTCAATTGAATGCATAAGATTCTGTACCTCTATTTTCAACTTCTTAATCCTTTTCAAAAGTGCATTTGAACTAAAGTAAGGTTGAATAGGTGATGAATTTTGAGATGATTAATCCATCAATATATTCATATCATTCTCCTCTCTAATTCCAATGCAATTAGAATAAACTTCTGGGTCCATAGGATTCCAAGGGAGAAGCACTTTTTCCAAACTTTCATAAGGCACTTGCGATTGGCTACATAGCAGGAATATAGTAGATGAATGTCTAGTCTAGAAGTTGATCCACCCAAAACAGACTTTACTATTAAAGCACCAATATCAATAAGTCTTCTCGTTTGAATACAATAATTTAAAATTGCACTTTCCTTCGTTACTTTACTAATTTTTATAGTAGGAGGTAATTCTGATACTATAAAGAAATGCTACGCCTTCAATGCAGGATTCAATGATGATGAAGAAAAGCTTACATGTATGTTATCTTTGGTCTCTCAATTTGCATCTTCATCAATAAGGTATCGATAAAGTTTATCTATGTTGTCTCTCGTAGGGACAAAATTTGTATAGAGATAAATAAGAATTCTTTCAATCATAAACATGTCGTTTATTCTCGAAGGAGTGAATTGTACCCACCTGCGTCGAACATAGATGACTCCTTGGTTAATTCAGAGAAGATTAGCGTAAAAATCATTCACCACATAAACTACTACAGCGGCAATGGTATGAAAAGTACTTCCCAGCATCTCTGTGCAATAATCTCCTCCACTTGAGTATTCATTGTGTTGAATCGTTGATTCACAAACCCTCATTCCTTGATTAGTCTCTTCTTCACATGAACTCAATTGTATAACTTCTACGCATCGAAACTGATGAACTTCCTCCCATTAAAATTTTCATATCTAGCGGTTTCTTTAGAGTGGGAAGCCATAGGATTTGAAAAATGCTGCCATTCACTTCTTTTTCCACTCTTAAATACCTTTATGATTCAGTTTTTGGGAGTTACTAGGAAGAAATCCCACCAAAAATTGTCAAAAACTGCCATTTGAATGGTCCAAAGTAGTTTCCGTTGCCGAGACGCTTTTGGCGCCAACTCTCTAGAAAATGACGCATCATGCGCCAATTTGGTTCCTATGGAACCTGTTTAGATTTCCACACCATTTTGATTTAAATCTGAATGACTCTCAAATTTTTCATATAAGTCAGTAAATATAGATGTTTTAATGTACTTTCTTAATTAGTAAGTCTCTCAAATACATGAAATTCATAAAGAAAGTATATATATATATATATATATATATATATATATATNTCCTGATATACTGGTTCTCGAGCACCAACACCAGACATCACCATATCCCAATAATTAAGCACCTCTAGCAGTTGAAAGGATATTGTAAGGTCATCCACAAGTTACTCATCCAATAGGTTTGTGACTCCTATCAAATGAAAATAAAGTCTGAGAAAAGAAATAACAAATATGAGATGGAATTATCGCTGTTAAAATTCATAATGTCTTTTATAAAACTCAAGTTCGGGTGAGGCCCGAGTTGTAGTGGACTCGTCAATCCANCGGACCATGTCCCCAACAGTAATCATTTCAGTTCCAGCCAAGGATGATGTTCATAATCCCAATGGCTGAGAATAGCCCCTCTAGTCCGGAGGGACATTCAAATCTTGATGGTTGAGAATCATTTCTCTATTTTGTTCAGCTGTGTGGACCATGTCCCACCTAGATTACGAGGTGATCTTTTCCTCATCAAGACACAGGCCATCTTAAGCCTATGGTTGATATTTGTGATACCACTATTGATCTTATGACTAAGATGATCGTTGGGGTGGTTTCTTCTTTAAGATGGAAAGGTCCTATTTCTAGAGAGTTCCTTTCTCAGACCTCTTAGATGTCTAAGCAAGTGATTTGAGAATTTCTCTATTTTCTTATATTTTCCCACAAGGTCCTCGTAGTAGGAGATCGAGGTTTTCCCTTCGATCGCCTACGAGGCTGGGATATTTATCTTCCGTTGTGCATGTTGTAGAGCCCATTGAGTTGTTGCATGAGACACTCAATATGACATTAACCATTGTACTAGTCATTGAGACACTATTGTGTTGAATATTATTGTAGCAACTTCACTCGCACTTGAACTAGTAATCTTTATTTTTTTAGAATAAAAAAGAAAAAGTTTTCCACTCACCTGCTCTATGCTTTACGTGCTGACCCTCGGCCCAGGGAGTCCTTCCTTCAGAAGTTGACTTGCCTTCTTTGTGGGTTGCCACCCACCTGTTTTATGCTTTACGTGTTGAACCTCGAGTCCAAAGCACCCCTTTGGAAGTTAGACCGCCTTCATTACGAGTTTTCATAAGCAACAATATCGATGATATGTGAACTATTCAAGGCGATTGCTTATACTTACTAAGAAAAACACTTGACGAAGTTCATGATGACCATGTATAAGAGAAGCAGTCTATTTCTCTTTACTCGATTCTCTGGTTGTCATTCGGGCAAGGTGCAATTCCCTTTAGGTGTTCTATTTCTGATGCAACCAATAATCAATGTAAGGGAGGTCTTGCATTTCTCCTACCATATTTTTTCGGTTATATGCTATGTGCGGGTTCGAGTTAGCTTATCTCACTCATCATGAATGAATGTGGTAGATATGCTTGTCCCACAAATCATAAATTNAAAGAAATTTTCCAAGCCCTTGACTTTCACTTTCTCTCTCTTTCACCCCCCTTGCATGCTACACCAAAAACTCTCTTCTAGCCCTAGACTTCCCTCACTTTTATTGAAGGCTGCCTCCCTCCAAAAAGAATTTAAAATTCCTTCCAAAATTCTATCCATAAGTTAACCCTTTTGAATTTGAAAGACATGTCCATTGATCCAAGAGACATATTTCTTCATAAAAGAACCTTCCAAAGTGTCTAGATTCATTGAATCACTCCAATGGGTGTTTAGAATTAGTCTCCCATTCAAAATTTTGCAAAATTCATCTTAAACTGTCTTATTAAGCAAAAAGTCGTCCCTGGCACATCTGGCGCCAATTCTGGCACTTCAGGCGCCAACTTGCTTAAGACCACGTTGTTATGGGTTTTGGTGCTTCAGGCGCCAAATCTGGTGCATCTGACACACCAGATCTCTATCAAATGGCACTTCTAGGTCTAGCTCTAGTACTTCAGGTGTCAGCTCTCTATCAAATGGCGCTTCTGGCACATCAGGCGCCAAAATCACAAAATTTGTTATTTTGGCTCCAAATTTCATCCTTCTTATTAATTTTGCTCCAAATGTCTAAAATTGATATACCTACAATAAAAAAATGAAAATACCATTCTTTAAAGTGCAATATCATCAAAATTAAACATAAAATTTATACTTAAAATAACATATTATTTTGGTGTATCAGCTAGCATTATTCTCATGCCTTTATCCTTTTTTAAAAGGTTAGACTTATGAGAGATTTCTCCTGCAACTATAATCCTTTAGTTAGTAGATTAATCTATTACTTATCCTAAATAGTTTATAGAATATGTACTTGTTAAGCTGGAAAAATTTATCTTCCTTGTTGATTTCATTGTGCTCGATATGTAAGAAGATAGAGAAATTCCTATTATTTTGGGGAGATGTTTTCTTACTGTGAGACATGCTATGATTGATTTGTAGAAATGAGAGTTGACCATGAGAGTTAATGATCAAGAAGTATCATTTAATGTTTTAAAGTTAATGAGGTATTCTGTTAAATAAAAATGTTATGGGATGGATATTATGGATTATATTATTGTTAAACATTACCAAGAAAAATGTGAAGTCATTTATGAAAAAAAATTGAAGTAATATTTGATTAGGAGGAATAAATAGTGAATCTGAATGTGATTTTAACGAAAAATATGTAGAGGTAAATGCTGAGGATACAAATTATGTTTACAAAAATTTTGAGATTTTAATACTACTGAGAATAGTAAATCTCTAATCCCTTCAGTAGAAAAAGCTCTTGAACTTGAGATGAAAGTACTTCCTACACATTTAAAGTTACTTATTATAATATCCTCATATTCATAAGAAAAATTATTGGAGACATTGAAAAATTATAAAAAAAGTTATTGGTTAGAAATTAGTAGATATTAAAGTAATCAATCCTTCAATCTATATGGATAGAATTTTAATGGAAAATAATATTAAACTGAGGGCTGATCCTCAAAGGAGATTAAATCCTATGATGAAAGAAGTGGTAAAAAAGAAATTTTAAAGTGGTTAGATGCTGAGATTACTTATCATATATTTGATGGTGCATCGGTTACTCCTATTCATTGTGCTCCGAAGAAAGGAGGAAATACTGTAGTCGTAAATGAAAAGAATGAATTAATTCCAACAAGATAGGTCACTGGATGATGAATTTGTATTTACTATANTAAGTTTAATAGATCCCTGAGGTATTCACCAGGTTAAGAGTAGGGAGCAGGTTCATGCAACCTTCTTAATATCTGGTAAAAAGGCTTGGGTTCATTTAAACTTTATTACATTATTTAATAATTCATCCTGAATACCCTGATGCTCANTATGATCATAGGATGGATTGTATTGGGACAAAATTTCTAAAAATGGTATGGAAGAGGATGAAGTAAAAAATCAAATAATTTTTGAATTATAACTTCCTAATGTAGTAACTACTGTAAGAAGTTTTCTAGGACATGCTGGATTTTATATGAGGTATATTAAAGACTTTTCTATAATTGCTAAACCTCTATGCCATCTTTTAGGAAAAGATACTAAGTTTGATTTTAGTAGTGATGGTCTTAAAGCTTTCAATTTATTAAAGGAAAAATTAATTAATGCACCTATCATTGTTTCACCTGACTGGGAAAAACTATTTGAATTAATGTGTGATGCAAGTGATTATGTCATTGGAGCTATTTTAGGACAAAAATATGATAAGATTTTTAAAGATATATATTATGCCAACAAAACTCTTAATGAAGCTTAAATTAATTACACAACAACTAAAAAAAAGTTGTTAACAATAGTATATGCTTTTGATAAATTTTGATCTAATTTACTTGGAGCTAAAGGCATTGTGCATAGTGATCATTCCATTAATAAATATCTTATGTCGAAAAATGATGTGAAACAAAGATTAATCATCTAGATCCTTCTTTCGTAAGAATTTGATTTTGAGATGGTAGATATGAAAGAAGCTGATAATCAAATTGTTGATCATCTATCAAGACTTGAACATGGAATGAAAAGAACAATAATGACAATAATGATAACATAAATGAAAATTTTCTTGATGAACAACTTTATGCTGTTGCTGAGTGGCATATAACGTGTTATACAAATATAGTTAACTACTTAGTAATATCCTACCAAACGGACTAACAAGCAACAAGAAAGAGAAATTTATGTATGATGCAAGGTCTTACTTTTGTGATGACCCTTATTTATAAAAATTAGATTGGAACTAAGGGTCACTGGTAGATCCTATATAAAGGGCACAATGAGTAATCTAGGAGTGAGAGACTAGAACTTACCCAAAACTATTATACATGCCAACACCAACTTTAGACAGTCAATGTTCTTTGCACAATTTGAAAGGAAGTAAGGAATATGTATGCTCCTATTTGTTACAATACCACATTTAAGTTTTTAAATCATACACTAACTATGAATTATTAGCAAGGAGAAAGTCTCTTAATATACAATATATAAGTCATTACATTTACTTTTACTTACAGATAGTAGAATTTAGTAAACTTAATTTTCATTTTTAGATAGTTGATGCAATATAAAGTAAAGTTTTCTTAAAGTTAAAATTTTTTTATTTCATTTTATTATATTTTTTTATTTCAGCTTGCTCGTAGGAATGATATTGGGGTTTTTAAAGAAAACTCTATATTAATTGAAACGATATGTATACTTGCGTAGTACCTTAAGTGAGAAAACTATTTCTTTATTTTTTATCATATTACATTTGTTCTCACTAGCCACTAAATATAATTTGGGCCAAGTTTTTAGCATATTAAGGAACATAAATATCTACATAATTGCGGGTCGGATCACGTGCCTAAGTGCCATTTCACGGGTAAGCAAAGCCTAGGTGTTGCTATCGCGACGGTTAGGTGTCACCCCTACCTATACAATTATTAAGCAGAATTGGTCCTGGTTCACCCCATTTGCTTGATTTTTTCTTCTTGTTTCTTCTTTGATGACCGAGAGAGTATTCTTAGGGCTTCTAAAATTCCTCAAAACTTTCTTATCCAAGGGATTCTATAGGGTGGAACTTGTTTCTCTAAGGTAAGTTTCACTCTTTGAATCTAATCCTTCTATTTTTCATCCAAAATTGTTTGATTTTTCATGAGGAGGAAACTTTGGTTGGAAGTTTTGGTAAATTTTGGGTGTGAATTGATTTTTCTTCTTGACTAACATATTGTTTGCATGCATATTTACCTTAATCCTTACTCTATGTAACTTCAATCTCTTGCATATCTCAATGGCCCCAAAAACCAAGGATGAGAAATGCAAATCTTCTTTTGATAAGAAGGAATTTGTTAGCTCCAAAGATGAGAAGCGATACAATGACCTCTTACTATCAAAGAAGCTGATTGTAGAGTGATGATTCCTAATCCTTGGGGGAGCTGTTGAAAGCATGATAGTGAATCAGCATTAGGAGAATTTCTACTATAATACTCATGCAACAGTGATTCATATGGTTATGGAGTTTTATTCTAATCTTCTTGAGGCCTAAGATGGGTAAATCCTTGTGAGAGAGAAGTAGGTGGACATCTCTCCTTCTTGCATCAATGCTTTATTTTCATTGAGAGACATCCTTGATAGCTTCTACTCTAGTTTCACTACTGTAGATATTGAACTGGATTAAATTATCAAGCTTTTGACTGATGGAAGAGAAGTGTGGAAGGGGTGAGGTTGAGATAAAATCAATTTTCCTTCCACTCTAAATGTAGCTTCCAAGTCTTAACATTACTTTATTTCAATTAAGCTGCTCTCCTCTACTTATCTAAACAAGGTCATTATGGGTTGAGACTCTCTAAATTTTTGCATCTAGAAAATGAAATCCATAGACATAGTTTCCTTCATCCACCATTCTATAATCACAAATAGAGGGATCTACTCTTGGTTTGGGGCACCTATCTACTATATTTTCCTTGTTTCAAGACTTTGATGTTTCTGTTGGGAGCTAGAAGGCTTCATACTTTGAAGTCTATTTCCAAATATAACATTAGGTTTTATAGTAAACATGTTATTTTTGGGCATGGGGCCAGTTCTTCTCTGCCCTTTACTTCTTACTCGATACTTCATCCTTCCAATATTATTGCTTCTATTTTGGATAGATTGGAGAGGCTGGAGGATGATGTTTCCATCATAGAAATAGTGGTTTATGACTTAACAAACCATGTGACACATTTGGATTGGCAAAACAAAGTGAATTTGACTAGATCAATAGTTTTCAGCTTCCTCGACTAGAGATGTATCGTAAGAACAAGTGAATTGGAAGAAAACATCCCATTGATTTTTCTATATACACTCAATATGTGCTCTATCACCAGTGATCCCAGTGAAAAATAGTTGTGTAAAATTTATAAAGTTGACACCACTTTACAGCTGTGCCAAAAACTTGATGTGGTATTTTATGAATAATAACGTTATGCACTTAATGTTGCGATTCTACGAAAGTATACATATCATTATCAAGTAATATAAGACTTTCTATTTAAGTCTCAAATATTGATCCCACGAGGAAGGTTTAAATTTGAAATAATAAATTAACTAAGAAATTCGCAAAAATAGAATGAAATTACTGTCACTAATTTCGAATGTTTAAGATACTATCAAAGTTAAATTATCAACTACTAGCAGAATTTAAATGCAGAGTTTAAAATAGTAACTACTAAACTATGTTTATGTGATGAAGTTTTCTAATATGAAAAAGCATCTTTCCTACAACAATGAGTTTTCTGTCAAATGAGATGAAATAATTGGTTTAAATATGTATTGTGTCAAATAGAAGCAATTTTAATTCTCTACCCTGATTCATTATTATAGAAAATCATTGGCTAATCTTAGGTTTAATCCCTAAATCTGTGGGTAGGCTAGGAGGATACTGGCTCCCACTCCATAGCTCCCACTTCCCTTCTCTTGAAGACTAACTCTCACTTTAGTTTTTAAACACTAAGATCAAATTGGGGATTTTTAGTCTGTCACCCTAAAATCTCGAATTCTACACCCAACAATGTATATTTTCATATTTATTTGCACTTAATTCCATAAACAAAATACTCTTTCATGGACTTAAATGTGATTCTCACTTTATTGTAGAGCTCATACTCCATTTCCAAAATCATATGCTTCACAACATATTTTAACAATTAAATTGGCCAGATTGAAAAGTAAATTAAGAGCAGAGTTGAAAAACCATCAAAATTTATTTTATATTTTAACATTGACACATCTAAATTATCTCTTCATTTCAACATATCTCAGAGTAGGGAGAAAGATAAAGGAACCTACTCAGACTTCATGAGAAAAATACAACAAAAGACAAATTTCATATATAAAAGGAAGTTCATACAACAATAATAAATAAATAACACTTATCTGAATCTCTTTCTCAAAGCAAATCCCTTATAGTCTTTCCTTAGAAATGCAGGAAGAAGATATCTCTCACTTTTCTCCTTCTCCAACACCTCTTGTAGCCTCTTCTAGGAAATGTAGGAAGAAGAAATCTCTCACTTTTCTCATTCTCTAACACTCTTAGAAAAGCTTGTAGCCTCTCTTAAGAAATGTAGGAAAAAGAAATCTCTCACTTCTCTCCCTGTCCAACACTCTTAGAGAAGAATTCACACTTAAACTCACCAAAAAAACTATAAACTATAAAGAAAATAAAAGACTAATGGTGTGAAATGGAACAAAGGGGGTGAATAGGTGTGAAGAGAGACCAAGAGCGAGCGGAGAAGTGCAAAGAGTGTCTTTTCTGATCAATTTTGGCTCTAAATAGAGCCTAAGGTCGGTTCTCTAATAGGTGCATCCAAAAACTCTTCAAAAAGCGTCCAAATTCATCGAATCTTCTATAATCCGAGTCTACACCAACACTGGCTCCGTCGGCGCCCATTCTGGCGTTGTCGGTGCTAGTGGCCATCTAATTAAATCTGTGTTCTCTGTCAAACGGCATCATCGGTGCCCATTCTAGCATTGTTGGTGCTAAACAATTTTTCAAAAACTCTATTTTGACTCCAAATTTCATTCTTTTTGCTTCCTTTTTGCTCCAAGACCTAAAAATCAACAACCTACAATAAAACTTGAAAAATACATTCCTTTAAAGTACAATATCACCAAAAATTAGTATAAAATATCTCTATAAAAATGCATATATTATTGGTGAATCAACCAGCAGATGGAGGAGGATCCTTCAGAAGAAGAGCAAGAAGAAGAAGATGATGATGAGGAGAAAGCTGAGGAAGGAGATTATGATGTGGAGGAGGANCTTCTTTAGTTTATTTAATCGAGCCTCACCCTCAACTCTTGTGTTCATCCTTCGGGATAGATACAGGATTTGAGGTAAAGCGCCCTCACCCTCAACTCTTGTGTTCATCCCAGTTTATTTGATCGAGCCTCACCCTCAATTCTTGTGTTTATCCTTCGAGATAGATACAAAATTGAGAAAGGCGCTCTTTCATCTAAACTATGAAAATTATGGAGTCAGTTTGACTTCATTTTTTTCAAAACCCTTTTTTTTTAACGTCCTTCCGAAGAAACTCTCTCATCTAAACTATGAAAATTATGGAGTCCGGGATAGATACAGGATTTGAGGTAAAGTGCTCTTTCATTTAAACTATGAAAATTATGGAGTCAGTTGATACAAGATTTGAGGTAAAGCGCTCTTTCATTTAAACTATGAAAATTATGGGGTCAGTTTGACTTTATCTTTTTCAAAACTAAAATTTTTTAAAAACGTCCTTCCAAAGCGGGCAACGAGATTTCAATTCCGATGACCGACAGCTTCTTACAGGCAAACCCCACACCAAAAATAGTGCCGACAGTGACTCACCATTAAATCCTTCGAGAAGCTACACAGCAAAACTAGCAATCTTCAAGAAGAAGTCAAACATATGGATTCTTATGAGAAGGCTGAGAAGTCCAGGACAACCAGAGTATTTGAAAAGAAGTATGAAACAATGGAAACGGTCGATAAAAAAAAGCAACCAATGAATATACATGCAGAGAATTGTCGTCATAGCATGCTCAACAATAGACACAACAGTATGGCCAATCTAGCCAGCAACTACCTCAGGTAGGATCATACCGAACAGAGAATAAGAAAATGTTCATTGTGGAAGGTAGGAAAGTGGTGTAATCCTTTCAAGATGAAGCCATACCCAAAATTTTTAGAAGTCTAATGAAGAAGCTTGAGTTCACAGATTACCAGATCCAAAGAAACCCGAGAGGTCAACAAGAAGGATCAACCTAATTATTACCCGTATCACAGATTACTTGGACACACTATAGAAGATTGTTTCGTCTTTAAGGATTTGCTCGAGAGAAATCTTAAAGAAGGGAATATAACGATCCCAAAAGAATAGTTAAAAGAACCTGAAAAAGGTTCTATAAAAGTGATTTCGGCTGAGCCAGTCTCTCCGATTGACCCATATACAACAAGCTCAAGAGTGTACTGAACCAAATCCAAAATGCATCAGCACAAGCCTCCATTCAGAGTCTTCAGCCTGCCATGCCCGAGATGAAGATTCTGCCAGAAGATCTGTCACCGTCAAAGAAGAAGAAGAAGAACACCGCCATGAAGACAGATAGCAAGGGGGGTAGGATAGGGGCTACCTCTGCTAGATTAGTTGTCTCAAACTCGGGGAAGAAAATTTTCGAACTCCTGACCTTGTATGGTTATCTTTTTGCCCTTCCGGGGTCTTATGAATATAATGATTATGATTTTGGCTACATTTTAACTGTTTTTAGTGATAACGTATCGATTATGACCAATCTAACCTTGATCTCAATTCCCAAAATGATCCTCAAATCATACTTAAGTCTGATGAACCTGTTAGTAAGACCGAAGAGGACATCGAAAATACCGATTACGACAGCACCAAGAGTGAGAAACCAATCCTCGAGCGACACGGTGCACCACTTGGCATCAAATTAGATCTTTCCAACAAAGAAGAAACACTAAAAGATTCGATAACAGCATCTCAAGAAGAAGTAATTATAGAGGTGAACTTAAGGAGCGGGAAAGTATTACCCCCGATGTCAACTCCAATGGATAAAGGTAGCAAATAGTAACTCGAGAAGAGCTACTTCCACCTCCGCCAGTGGAAAAACCATGTAACCAAGAGAAAATTAGAAAATCATACAAAGTGGATTACAATGTGCTAGCTCATCTTAAGAAGTTCCTGGCCAAATTAAGCATCTACGATGCTCTAATTCTGTCAAAGGAGATGAGAGAGTCTGTGGTTACAGCTTTGCTTGACCTAGAGATTTGCTTAGCCCAGTTGGCCAGCACATCCTCGGATGAAGTTTTTCCTTTGAAAGAACAGTCTGGGATAGCCTTCATAGATGAAGACTTGCTGCTCGGCACCGCTGACCATAATTGTCCACTCCATATCTCTGTTAACATCGACAGATTTGTGTTGTCCAGAGTTCTAGTAGATCCTGGAGCATCCCTCAACTTGATGATCCTACGGACATTGGCCTATTTAGAAATTGAATCTCAGGAGCTTACGACTGATAAAATGATGCTAAAAGGATTCAACCAAAAGGGAGAGAGAGCACTTGGATCAATTACACTGCTTATGAAAGTTAGAAAACTTGTAACAACCGCTAAATTCCATATCATCGACGCGAAGACCGCTTTTAGTGCTCTACTGGGTCGACCATGGATTCACGAACACAACATGGTTCCGTTGTCTCTACACCAGAGCATTAAGTACTACAAGGAAGGACAAGAACATTGCATCAAGGGAGATTTACAACCATTTTCAGTTCATGAAGTTGGCATTCATGAATATGCCGCCTATTATGCGCCTCCAAAGAAAACTGTATTCTCTTGTGAAATTGTGGCAAATGAAGTAGAAGATTCAGAAGAATTACAATGGCAAGGCCATTCAACTCCGCTTTAGCAATCTTCCACCACTTTTTTGCAACAAGTTTGTGGGGATTCTTTTAGTTCGCGCACCCGAGGTTGAGGCCGGGGACGTGGACGAGCAAGAACCAATTTAATTGTTGAATGGGCTAGGCCGGCCATCAACATTGATGAAGAAGAGAGTTATGAAGATGAAATAATGATGAGAAAATAGAAGAAACCACAATACAAGATATCCTTAGAAGATACAAAGAAAAGTTAATATGAGACAATATATGATCGGATAAACTACTATGTGAACACAATGACCCTTACTCTGATTCTCCCTCAAAAGGTCGAGAGTTTAGAGGTCAAGGAAGTCTGTAGTACTGGTTCAAAGCCGATCAAGTATTATCGTGCTTCTAATTCTACTACTCTTGAAAATCATGTAAATTTTGATGAGGATCCTAATGAATTAACAGAACTGCCTTTTGGTTACTTCTCACCTTGTGTACAAAAGTTAATTAAATAGGGACATTTGCCAAAACAAATGCCAAGAGATAAATTACAACTTTTTAAAAATTATGGAAAGTTAAAAGTCAAACTCCCTGCTATACAATATAATTGACTTTGATTAGGCTTAGTGGTGTTTCAAGGATGTTTGATTAAGTTATATTTATTTCTCTAATCCTCATTTAGTCAATTTTGATTTGGGATAAGTCACCACTAAGCCCTTAAGACCTAGGTGAGTGTCTTAATTAGTTTTGAAAAGGTTAAGCCTTAAGCGGTCATGATTCATAATTTGAATTTTTATTTGAAAATCAAAATAGGGGTATTAAATTGATCAATTATTGACTTCAAAAGTCATACCCCTAAGTCCAGGATCATTTAATTTTTATAAACTTCCAAATTTTGTATAATATAAAAATTTATTAACTTATCTTTCTCGATTGGAAGAGTGAGGTTGGTTTCTACCAATTAACCCCTTGTGTTCCAAACATCAAATAAATTGATTAAGATCAGAGGTTGCCCATTTCCCTCCTTGACTTGAGCCTAAATGTTAATTAAGGCTAATTTCATAAATTACACATTTGCCCCTAAGGGTCTAACACTTCATAATATGTCAAATTCAATTCAAATGACTTTGAAATTTTTATCCTACCTCATTCTTGGGTAAATTAAGACATCAGAGGAGAAAATGTAATTTTTCAGAATTTAATTTATTTTATATAATTATTTTCATGCAAAAATAGGATTTTTCAAAGAAAATTCCTAACTTGACCAAAGTAAATTCTAATCCTTTGAAATTTTTACTGGAGGTAGACCTAGACTAGAGAAGCCTTTGGACTAAATTGGATGATTTTTTGAATTCTTTGTGATTTATTAGAATTATTTTAAATTTTGGGCTACTTAATAAAAATAAAATATTTTAAATGATGAAAATTAAGTTTTGTGTCTTTGAAAAATCTCTCTCAGGTTAGAGAACCTAGAGGAGTAAATTTTATATTTTTTTGATTTTTATTTGATTTATTGGAATTATTTTAGTGAAAACTCATTTTTAGCCTTTAAAAATTATTTTTAAGAAAATTTTATATTTTTCTGATTTTTATTTGATTTATTAGAATTATTTTAGTGTAAACTCATTTTTTAGCCTTTAAAAATTATTTTTAAATATTTTTCTGATTTTTCTTTGATTTATTGAAATTATTTTAGTGTAAACTCATTTTTTAGCCTTTAAAAATTATTTTTAAGCTTTAAAATTCAAAAACTTATTTTTAGCCTTTTAAAAGTTATTTTTAAGCTTTAAAATTCAATATCTTTATTTAGGAAAAATATTCTAATTATTCGGGAAGCAATTTAGAACATTTTCATGAGTTTTATTATTTTTGTGATTTTTATGAATTTTTACTTGAAACAATTTAGAACATTTCCATGAGTTTCATTATTTTTGTGATTTTTATGAATTTTTTAATTATTTTAAATATTTAAAATAGGCTACATATCAATGAGTTTTATTATTTTTGTGATTTTTATGAATTTTTAATTATTTAAATATTTAAAATAGGTCTAGAAAATCAGGAAAAATATTCTAATTGTTCCTAAGTGATTAGGAAGCAATTTAGAACATTTTTTTTGTTATTTTTGTGTTTTTAATGAATTGTTAAACATTTAAAATAGGCTAAAAATCAAGTTTTTATTCTAAATATTATTTTATTTTTATAAAATATCTCTGATCACAGAGAACTCAAAAAACTAAGTTTCATAATTTTTTGAGTTATATTTTGATTTTTAAAAATCATTTAAGTGTCAAAAGTGGTATTTATCCTTAAAAATTAACTTAAGTTATCAAATGAACTCAAAATATTTTTAAAATTTTTCTAGTGAGTTCTCTGGATCATAAACCACAGTGGAGAATAAAAATCAAGTCATTTAAATTTTTATATTTTCCAAAATTAATTATTTTAGTGATTTTGTGTTTGTAAAAAATAAGTGTATTCAAAAGGACTTGACCCATGAAATAATTACCAAAAGCTTCTCTGGTCATGGTGGACCTTCCAAATTTTCTTAGAATTTTCTAATCAATATGCTAATTTCCTTGATAATTTTAAGGAAATAATGTGCAACAACTTGAAAAATATGGATCTCTGTATAGGAACCTCCTTTGACTTTGGAAAAATCAGAGGATGTTTCCCTTAATAGAGGCTCTAACATGCCAAAATTTCAAGCCAAGGTGGTGTATCAATACGCGTGGAGAATCAAATGATCCCAAAAAGTGTTGAATTAATTAAAAATATTTTACGCATCAAATGGACTTGAAATTTTTCCACATTATTCTTCTCTGTTCACTAAGCAAGTGTGTATTTTAATTTTATTTTTGTGATTTTTCTACACAAAGTTCTTTATTTTTGAAGTTTAGGGAGTTTAAATAAGTAGAAAAGGCCCTATTTTTCTACTTATCCATGCGGCGCCAAGTAGATCCTAGGCAGCTCCGAAACTCCACGCTGCTCGCTCCTATTTGATGTCATCATCCGTGCCAGCAGCCACGCGTCCCACTGTTTATGTAAAGAAGCGTAGTACGACTTCATCTCGGCCATCCATTTGATACACGCGCGATCGGACGGCGCATGGTCATCGTCCCCAATGGCTTAGGCCGAGACCCGTCCAACTTCAAGGCTTATGATCTCTCTCTTTTCTCAACCAAATTAAGTGAATTTTTTTTTAAAATGCTCGTCTTAGTAAGATAAACACATCCATATAGTTAATGTGTCATGAAATCAAGCCCATGTAAATGGAGAATCAAATTAGGCTCGGGAGGAGGGGATGTTTTATACCTTTGCTTTGAGAAGGGAGGCTTCAATCAGAGGTGCTCGGCAAGTTCGTTGGCATCCAAGGAGGCTAGGGATTAAGCCTCTTACTGTGTAAGGTCTATATATGAATTCGACCTAGCTCGATTTCAAGTGTTGGTCTAGAGCTATGGTGGAGGCTACTTTAGAGGGAAATTAGATAGGGCTTTTTCTTCTCTTGCTGTTGTGAAGATGTGAGCACAAGCAATTGACGTTTGGTGGATTTTTGAGGGATGTTCTATTTCTACCCTAATTTTTAAGCTCAAAATTAAGGTTATACAGGGGAATCAAGGCAGTGGAGTGATTGGAATGGGCTGTGGAGATCTCAAGGAAGTTCTGTGAGTGATTTGGGAGGCTCTTTTTGAGAAAAATTTAGCACACCTCCCATGGTCGTGGAGGTGAGTTTTTATAAAAATGGCCATGGGGTGGATCTCAAGGCACAAGTTTTGGTGCATTGTGGTGCTTAGGTGGAGGGCAGAGGAGCTCTTCAATTTGATTTGGATGAGCTGTCCTCTAGGCTTGATTTGGGTGAAGTCCCATAGGGGTGTCTCTAGGTTTTGAGCTTTTTCAGCTACTAGGCTGGCTGGCTGGCCAGGGGGAGGTGGCTAGGAGCTCAGGGAACCCAGGGGAATATGTCACAGCTATTTAGTGCAATAATACCTAATTTTGGTAAGGATATCTTAAACACATGCATTTTTGGAAATAATATCCCATTTTGGGGACCTTTGGTCCATGTCATGATTTAGGTGGTTTCATGGTGTTTGTACTGGTCACTAAGTCCAACTAATTGCTGGGGTGGAGTTAATTTGGTGACTTTAGGGTGGTTAGGTCACATTTAGTGCATCGTTCTAAATGGGTGCAAATGACCAAGTCTTGGGTTTGGTCTAGGTTATCCATGTCAATTAGACCAATTAATTATTTCAATTGGTGTAGATGATCATAAGGAACAACTTTGGTGAAGGTTGGAAGTGGTTTTGAGCTCAATTGAAGGATCAATTTGAGGGAATTTTGAACTTTAATCAGTTTGGTCATGTTGGGCTAGGCTTGGGTCTAGCTTGGGTCTAGCTTGGGTTAGCCTTGGGCTAATTCCAAATTGATTGTTGTAAATGATCAATAGGAACCTCATGAAAAGTTTTCAGCATGAATTGGATGCCAATTTAGAGGTTAAGGATATCAATTGGGTGAAATTTGGGGACTTAGCCAATTTGAGGCTAAATTTGGGAATTTTGGATTTAGGCAAATCAAATGGATTTGAGGCTTAAGAAAGGCAAATTAATGGTTTATTTTGATGTGTAGGAATGTTATCAAGATTTTTCAACATTGATTGGGACTAATTGACTAGGCCATGGGTTCAATTTGGTGAGATTAGGTTATGTGGCAAAAATTGGGGTTTTAACCTAACTCAAAATTGGGCTCAAATCATGTGCCAATTAGGCTTGAATTTGGTTTATTTTGGTCATATAAAAAGTTAATTTGAGTTTTGGATTGAAATTGGGGTCAATTGAGCTCAAATTGATGGACATTTGAGTTGGATTTGGGGAAATTTGGGTCATTGAAGGAAAATTTGGAGATTTTGGTTAAAGATGGTCAAATTGGCCAAATTGGGTCATGTTATAGTTAAGAGAAATGAAATTGGGAATATTTGGAATTTATTAAAATTTTCTGGGATTTTTGGGAATTTTCAGGATTTTGGGCTATGGAGGGGTATTTTGGTAATTTGGCCATCTTTGGAGATTTTGGGTAATTTTGGATAATTTGGAGGTTTTCAAAAGGTTTGAAATGAATTTTCATCAAATTTGGGTATTTTGGGTAAACTTGGGAATTTTGGCAAAGTTTAGGTTTTCAAGGGTGTTTAGGTAATTTGGGTGCTTAGGGGCAAAATGATAGGTTGGGTATCTTGGTAGAGTTGGAGTGCCAACTACCATCAATAAGCTGGACCAATGGAACCCCATTGGTTGTCCTCTATGTTGTGGTCTTAGCTAAACCATAGCCCTAGGGCTAGTAGGTTTAGGGGATCATCTACATGAGTATCCCAAAAGATCAAGGGACGTAGGCTAGAAATTTGAGTTCAGGGTTGTGAGTGATTGTGGGTGCAGNGTAGGCTAGAAATTTGAGTTCAGGGTTGTGAGTGATTGTGGGTGCAGATAAGTGTAGTGAGTGCAGCTCCAGACCAACACTCAGGGTCAGCCCTAAGGTCCACCAGTCCTAAGGGTGACTCATCTTGTGTTTCCCCCATAGTGACCCCACCTACTAAGTATTTAGAGGTTGAGACCAACATGTGGAACTTCAGGTTGAGATAAGAGATTTAACAATATCTAATGGTTGGTGCCTTTTCTAGTTTTCTAAGAATAGTCAATATGAAAATCCTATGGCTAGACCTTAGGCTACTAAAGAGGAAAAAACTAAACCTCAACCAAAAATGAGGTCAACAATACTATGCAACTTGATAATGCTTGAATTGAAATTTTGAAATTTTGATTGTTATAATGTTATTTATTTTGTTGAACGTCTGTGACCGGGTCCAAAAACTTTGTAATAAAGTTAACCCCAATAAAATGAAAATTTTTGAATCTACATGCTTTGGTCTTCTTCTTTCTACTTTTAAGTTTGATATTTTAGTAAATTAAACAAAATATGTATATAAATAAATGATCTTCTCGCCAATATAAACTAGAATTTTGCCTAATAAACCCTTTGTTTTGTTCTTATTCTTGCTAAATTTCAGTGCACTGAATTTTTTTTGTCGTCTGCAAAGAAAATGTTAGAACAGAAGCTGATCTTTTCTTTCAAGGATGGCTAGAATCTCGCACTTAACGAGGAAAGGCCACCGCAGGGTGGCATCATAGACTTCGACATGGACTTCAGTCAAGTTGATGTAGACTATGAGAGTCCCTTAATGGTTGTTGTTAGCCATCGAGAAAAAGAAGGGCTACCATAATTGTTAAAGATCCGCACACTGAAGGGGAAGAAAGTGATAGTGCAGCAAGATCCGATGGAAGGGACTAGTCGCCTACCATCTATGATAACTACACCGACCGGAGGACTAGTCACTGCTGATGATGAGAGACTACCAGATGCATCGTTATGAAGGAATCAATGCAGAAATGCCAATCAATGAAAATATAGAGCTTCCTAGTTGAAGAAAGAAGATGCCAGAAGGATGCAGAAAATTTGCTTACCCCGATTCCTGAGAGAAAAATCTATGATCCATGCATGAGAGAGACTTCCTCCAGCTTGCTTGCCACAGAGGTTGAGTCCGACTTCACTACAAAGCTGATGATACCAGAGGTTTCAAATAATCTTTGTGCGGGTTGCCAGACATGCAACACTGAGATTCCCACACGGATACCAGCTACAGGGGCATTTGTGGAAAGCCACAAATGCCCGGACTACAACGTTCTACACCGAATGCGTTATAGTACTCTGGAGGAGTACACATCCACCAATGATGGATTTCAGATCACTGATCACCCAATGGGGGAATCATATATTCCACTAGACACAAAGGCAACACCAACATGGATTCCTGCTGATATAGAAATAAGGGATTATCCTCGACAGCCGTCAATTATCATCATGGAAGAATACTACAAAATGACTAAGGTAAGGAAAAGGGAATTTGAATTTTATGAAGAATTTTAAGGAAGATTTGTCAATATACTAGAAGGCTTGGAGTTGTACACCAGAGCCTTCTCTGAAGGCAACGAAAGAAGCATTCTCGTCTATATAATCAACTTAAGGGATAGGGGGTCGACCCGGTATTCTTATGGAAAGAACTTATTTTGAACCACAAAAATGGATGCGTGGAAAAGGCAGAATCACCATACAATGTGGTTTTTGTTATAATTTTACCAATGATAGACAAGGAAATCCCCCGGGGATTTTAAGACATGATGAGGTGGATCCGCTACCTCCTATAATAAAGTGGATAATCAAGAGGATGATTCGATGGAGTATACTTCCAGCCGATTGTATTCCCAACAGTTATATCATCAATATCTACGATGAAGGCAATTGCCTTCCCCCACATATAAACCATCATGATTTCGTGAGACATTTTTGCGTGGTCTCCATCATGAGTAAGAGCAATATCCTATTCAAGAAATAAATAGAAGTCATTGGCCCCGGTGAGTTTAGAGGATCCGTAGAGATTCCGCTGCCAATGGGTTCAGTACTGATTCTTAAAGAAAATGGGGCAGACATTGCCAAACACTGCATTCCAGGGGTATGACACCGCAAGGTGTCTGTAACTTTCAGAAGGATGAATAGCAACAAAATGTTGTATGGATTTCAACCAAATTGAGAGTTATAAGAGCAACAACCTTACGAGCTATGAGAGGGTTGCATCTCTAAGCACATGCAAAAGAAACTCTTGTCCTGGAGTGTGGCTTAGTAGGTCAGCTAGATTGGGAGCTCACCCCACCAAGGATGGACAGTCAAGGGGATTCCTTTTTGTACTACATTTTGATAATAGATATGATGATATATGTATTAGATATGCTCAGCTTGCGATATGTACCCAACATGAGATATTTTCAGATGTACTTTTTATTTGTTCCGCATTTTGTACCTTTTGATGCTTCAGCCTATGTTTAATCTGTAACTCTTGTTTGAAATAGATTAATTAAATCTCTTTGAGAATTTAGTCTGTTTGCTTAATTGCCCTTTTGTGCGATGGATAAAGATCCACAAAACCATGTGTTGGTTCCTAATTACAACGAACAAGGAACAAAACAATATAAACTTGATAATAATAAAATTCAATCAAAATACTCTCTTTCGAAAATCAACCAAAAAAAAATTGAATTTTTAAAAAAATATTTTTGATAATTAAATGTGATAAAAACAATAAGAAAAGAAAATAAATATGTTAAGTTGATTCTCGTAATTTTGAGGTCTCTTACTCTTTGCTCGCGCAGTACGACTGTCCTTGTCTGCACTAATTCTCTTAACAATCCCAGCGGAACTTCACATTCTGCGCAAAATAACACAAAATCCCACATATCTTCCTCACCAATGTTAACCTTATCACTTGACACATATCTATGAGCTCAAAACCACAAATTCTCTACACTACATTTATATTGTTCTCGGGGATAGTACTGAGACACTAATTCTTTTCCCGCTACCCTTTGGGTTGTATATGAGTCCCAGAGCTTTCCTCCCTAATGTGACCCATATCCTCGAGATTGGTATAAGACCGCCTTAGATGGAACACGACATCCTATTCTCAATCCCCAAGAAAGGTATAAGACCCCTTTTAATTGAACACGACGTCTTTATCTCAATCTTCGAGATTGGTATAAGACCCCCTTAGATGGAACACGTCATCCTATTCTCAATCCTCGAGATTGGTATAAGACCCCCTTTTAATGGAACATGAAATCCTATTCTTAATCCTTGAGATTGGTATAAGACCCCTTTAGATGGAACACGACATCCTATTCTCAATAATCGAGATTGGTATAAGACCCCCTTAGATGGAACACGTCATCCTATTCTCAAACCTCGAGATTAGTATAAGACCCCCTTTTAATGGAACATGGAATCCTATTCTCAATCCTTAAGATTGGTATAAGACCCCCTTAGATGGAACACGGAAACCTATTCTCAATCTTCGAGATTGGTATAAGACCCCCTCTAATGGAACACGACATTCTATTCTCAATCCTCGAGATTGGTATAAGACCCCCTTAGATGGAACACGGCATCATATTCTCAATTCTTGAGATTCGTACCTAAATTCCAACTCTCTATTTGAGATTGATACCTAAATTTCAATTCTCATCTCGGAATCAGTACCTAAATTTTGATTCCTATCTTTTGAGGTCGGTACTTAAATTTTAATTCTCTCCTTCTGAGATTGATACCTAAATTTCAATTCTCATCTCGGGATTAGTACCTAAATTCTGATTCCTACCTTTCAAGGTCAGTACCTAAATTTTAATTCTCTCCTTCTGAGATTGATACCTAAATTTCAATTCTCATCCCGGGATCAGTACCTAAATTCTGATTCCTATTCTCGAGATCGGTACCTAAATTATGACTCTCTTTCTGAGATTGATACCTAAATTTTAATTCTCATTTCAGAATTAATACCTAAATTTTGATTCTTATCCTCGAGATCAGTACCTAAATTCCAACTCTCTTTCTAAGATTGATACTAAAATTTTAATTCTCATTTCGGGATCAGTACCTAAATTCTGATTTCTATCCTCGAGATCGATACCTAAATTTTTATTCTCTCCTTCTAGGATTGATACCTAAATTTCAATTCTTATCTTAGGATCAGTACCTAAATTATGATTCCTGTCTTTTGAGGTCGGTACCTAAATTCTGACTCTCCTTTTCGGGATTGATACCTAAATTTCAATTCCCATCTCAGCGCCAGTACCTAAATACTGATTCCCCTCCTACAAAAACACCTAAAACTTAATAATTTAAAACCCACTCGCCAATCCCCAGTGAGAGTTCCTACTCCTAGATTTTGATCAAATATTCACCTGACATATCCCAAGCAGAAACAACTAGCACTCAATTTTACACTCCTTTATAGGTTTGTTGATGTAGGAGTCTTTGTTGGTTTTGTTGATCTCATCGGTCAACGCCAATACGCGCGATGTGCCTGCCCAGCACACCCCACCTATTGGGAGTCCATAGGGTTTTATTGATGACTATTCCAAGAAAACTAGAAAAGGAACCCTCACCATTCAAAACTCTAAACTCTTCCTCACTCAACTTGAAATTCCACATATTGGTCTTAACCTCTAGCACTTAGTAGGTGGGGTCAGTATGGAGGATCTTAAAGAGAGTCCCCATAGGACTCCTTCACCTTAGGGCTGACTCTAGGTGTTGGTCTAGAGCTAGTACACTTACTTTCACTCACAACCCTAAACCCAACTTGTTAACTGTGATCCCTTGATCTTTTGGGAAACTCATGTAGATGGTCCCTTAGACCCACTAGCCCTAGGCTAGCGTTTAGCTAAGACCAGTACATAGAGGACCCAAATGGGGATTTCAATTGACCATAGCTTATACAATGTGGTTGGCACCCCAATTCTACCAAAAAATCCAACTTGGCCTTCTGTCACTAAATCCACGCAAAATACCTAAATGCTCTTGAAACCCTGAATTTGGCCAAAATTCCCAAATTCACCCAAAATACCCAAATTTATTCAAAAATCATTTCAAACTATTTCAAAATAACCAAATTGCCCAAAACCCCCTAAAATTGCCAGGATTACCACAATACCCTCAAATTTGCCAAAATTACAATAATACCCTTCGTGGCCCAAACTTTCCCAAGACATCCAAAATCACTTCAACTGTCTCTAAAAAAATTTGGACCCTTCAATTGAACCCAATTTGACCAATTTTACCATTTTGACTAAAATCTTCAAATTTAGCCCAAATGTCCATTAATTTGGCCCCAAACCTCCCCAATTTTAATTCCAAAATCAAATTATTCTTTCTTATGATCAATCCAAACTAAATCCAAGCCTAATTGACCCATGCTTTGAGCTCAATTTTGATCCAAACCAAAACCCCCAATTTTAGCCCCATGACCTAATCTCACCTAATTGAACCCCATAGCCTACTCAATTTGCCCCAATTTGAATTATAAATTCTTTACAACAATCCTAAAAATTAAATTGAACCTTCAATTGGCCTTGGTCAAGCCTCAATTTCACTCAATTTCAACCCACATTCAAAATCCCCAAATTTGCCCCAAATTGGCTATGTCTCAAAATTCCACCAAATTGAATGCCCTAACCCAAAAATTGACACCCAATTGATGTTGAGAACTCTTCATTACATTCCTCTAGATCATTTTCAACCATTAATTAGGATTAGCCAAACCTTAGCCCAATCCAACTTAGCCCCAAGTCTAACCCAACAACCCCAAATTGACCAAATGCTCAAAATCCCTCTGATTGAACCTGCAAATCAATTTAAAATCACTCCAAATCTTTTATAAACTCTTCTTGAAATTAATCTACACCAATTTGATTAATAAATTGACCTCAATCTCATGGATAGCTTAGCCCAAACCTAACTTCTAGCCATTTTGACCCAAATTGAACTCCTTCCCCAAAATTGACTTAGTCATGCCAAAGTCACCAAATTGATGACACCACTGCCACTAAACATAACCTATTGACCAGGCTAAACCCCCTTAAACTAGCTTGGTGAGCTATGAACAAGGCTCCCCTAATTTAAGGTATCTTATCCCATTTATGGGCCTTAACCAAAATATCTCCTTCGTCATCACTTGCCATTGAGGGTTAACCATAATTAACCTCCCCCTAGCTCATCTGACCACCTAGCCACCACCCCTGGTCCTGCTGGCTAGCCTAGTGGCCAGAAAATGCCAAAACCAAGAGCCAACACCCCTAAATAAAACCCAATTTCAACCCTTGAGGCAAGCTCATCCTAATAGATCTTTAGAACTCTTCTGCCCTCCACATAAGCTGCTTATTGCACCCACTAATTGGCCCTGAGCTCCACCCCAAGCCCCTCTATAAAGACTCACCTCCTCCACGGCTAAAGAAGAGAGTTCAAAATCCTTGAGGAAACTCTGCCAAAATCTCACCAGAGACTCTCCAAGCATCCCTAAGCTTAATCCAACCATCTTCCCTCTCTGATTCCCACTGTGACAGCCTAATTTTTAGCTCAAACTTTCAACTCAAACCAATACATCTCTCCATTGTCTACCAAACTTAAATTAATTATGCACACACCATCCTAAAGCAAGAAGAATTGATTCCCCATCAAACCCCCTCTAAAATAGCCTCTAACCTAGCTCTAGACCAACACCTGAAATCCAACTTGATAAAAATCATATCTAGATAATTCACCAAAGCACAAGGCTTCATCTGGAGGTTTGTTGGACCCAATCAAAGTTACCACAACCATCTAATTGAGGCCTCTCCTCTCAAAAAAAGGTATTGAGCTCTTACCCTAGCCTAAGGTTATTTGATTCTCCATTTGTAATGGCTTGATTTCATACTTGCTTAACCGTATAGATGTGCTCATCTTGAGTAGATGAAGGTTTATAAACAAACCCCATGCAATTTGGTTGAACCTAGATGAATATCTTAAGGTTTTACTTTGAACGGCTTAGGGTTAGGTCACTTGGGGACGATAACGGAGAGCCATCCGATCGCGCATTTATTTCATCAACGGAGGAGATCAAGTCGGACCAACTCTTTGTACTAAAAGGCGGACAGCGTGGCAGCTGAGGTGGATGGCGGATTAGAAAAGCAGAGCATTGCGTGTGAGTTTGGAGCCGTCGTAGGTTGAGGCGGTGCCGCTTGGATAAGTAGAAAAATATGGATTTTACTGAATTATTTTAAATCCTTGAACTTCAAAAATCCATATCTTTCTCTAGAAAAATCATAATAATAAAAGAAAAATACCCTCTTGCTTAGTAAATAGAGGAGAATAACGCGGACTAAAAATAAAAATTATTTTCTTATTCTTTGATTTTTAATGAATAAAATACCCTTTGAAGTATTTTAATTCATTATGATCAAACATTGCTCACCATGGCTTGAAATTTTGAGGGTTTATTCCTCATGATAGAGACTATGTCCTCTGATTTTTCCAAGGTCATAGGGCATCTCTGTGCTTCTGGTTCTAATTTTCAAGCTAAGGTGACCATTTTGGCTTATTTTAATTATATAAATCAAAATATCTTTTGGAAAATTATGGAAATAATTTTGGTTGGTTTCCTGTGGTCACAGAAGTCTAGGAAAAATATCAGGATGTCTTTAATTATCTTTTAAATTTCTATATTTAATTAAATATAAATATCTTGTGTTAATTTTTGTAAATTATATACTTATCAAAAATTGACAAAATTAATCCCACATTGTTCATAAAAATCATGTTGATCCACTGTAAAAATTTAAAAATTATTTGATTAGGTTTGAGTATTAAATTTTATTTTCTAAGAAACCTTGTATTTTTGTAATCTATTGGACATTCTGAAGGTCAAATTGGACTTGCCATATTTTTGTTCTAAAATCAACCACTAGGATCTTCTAAGATTCAATAAAATTATAACTTGGGGTTTGTTAGCTAAACCTTCATCTACTCCTGCAATTTAAATTCCTTGCAAAATTATATACTTGCCTTGCAAATACTAACCTTTCAGGTGGTGGAACGAGAAGAATCGAAAGGTATGTTTATAAATTAGTGCATTTACCTTCCTGCACTTCTTGTGTCGACCTTGCATGTTAAACAATGATGTCACCCTGCATGAAAACCAAAACTGCTAGGATAGCTCCAAACCAAAACCAAAACTAAAATCAACCAAGATAAAATTCACCACCACAACAGTCAAATATAAGACAACTCAAAATTAAATCACAAACATCACAAAACAAAAATTATAACTAAATTAAGATGTCTTTATTGGATGATCGGGAATCCCTCGGAGAAGGTAACCTACGTTTGCTAACAAGATTTCTATGGTCTAAATGAAAGTATGGAACTCATTAAGTTGAGTTTAATAAATTCATTTGGACTAAGTGAATCCAAAAGAAAATTGTGGTACCAGAATGAGGGAACCGTAGGATCCTAACCAGTGTTGCTCTAATCAACTTTAATATGCCCCATAACATTTAATGACCATAAACATAGGGACATCTGATTTGACATCATAACTAGACACATTAGAAAACTTAAACTCGTCAGGACAAGGAGCTTAGAGCTAGCATTGTGAGCAGCACGACCATTTACAACAATAAGAGGATCTACAACGACATATCTTTCCTTAGAATTAAATAACAAGCCATAGGATTTCAAGGTTGTCTTCCTAGTGCAACATAAATTCTCACCTTAACTTTAGGCCTTTTGTATAACTCTACTGTACAATATAAGCCGTAACTCATTTTAGGATTCTGTGATTGTCATTCTTCACAACCTAAACCCTCACATCTTCCAAGCTATTCATGTGATTGTTTCACACAAATGTAAGCCCTAAATAATAAAATTAACAAAATGAAACATTTAAATAATCTCTCCTTGAAACCGAAGCCAAATAATAGGATAGATTGGGAAGTCATCAAGGTTCTCCTCCAGATCTATGACGTCCCCTACTACTTTCTCCTTCGGATTCCACAATAATTGTTCCAAATTTGAGTCATTCCCCTTTCACACCAATTTATCTGATCTCGTTGAAAAGTCCTATCCTTTTAACCTCTTTGAAGATAATATTTTCTAATTTTTATCGAGAGTTTTCTTAGGTGACTTCAGTTATCTAAGATGTAATTAACTATAAGGCTTGCACTTATAGGAAGCTTTTCCAAACCCAGCTTAATATAAACCCTATTTAGTTTTTAATATTAAATACGGGAACTTGTCGGCAAATAAAATGGTTTCACAGACCAAATAGATTCATATATTTCCTAATTTATATGATCGAACCTCATCCTTAAGTCTTGTGTTTATCTTTCGGATTGATACAGGGTTTGAGGTATAGTGCTCTTTCGTTTAAATTGTGGAAGATATGGGATCAATTTGATTTCATATTTTTCTAAAACTATATATATATATATATATATATATATATATATATATATATATATATATATATATATATATATATATATATATATATATATATATATATATANGAGGCAGGCGATGGGATTTCGATTCCGGTAGCCAACAGCTTCCAACGGGCAACTCCATAACCAAAAAAAAATAGTGCCGACAGGTATCATTATGTTTCCACTTTTGAAGCTCTTCTCAAGCCAGTCCTTGAAGATGAGATAGTTTTCTATGGTGTGGTCGAGTAATCTATGACATGAACAACATGTGGGGTGATCTTTCTTATTAACTTCATACGGTCTCCTGGGTTCGGCAACTTAAATTCAAAATTCTTAATTAGATCACAAAATATATTCCCTACCACCGTATTATTGAAGGAGTACACCTTGCTTAGTTGTTTCTTGATGATTGGTGACCATGACTTTATATATGCTTAAAAATAAAAGTATTTAATACTGCTGCTAAAATATTTACTTCCTCAGCAACTGTACCAAATCCTTAATAACAGTTATAGATTCGATAAATATGGACGAAATAAATATTCAATAATTATAAAGTCACACTTATCAATGCAATTTTACGTATCGCTCAAGTAATATAGGGCTCTAATAGAGTCCTAGATATCGATCCCACAGGGAGTAAGTTTAGAACTACGAACTAAGATTTTAGGAAAGCAATACTTTAATCACAACAACGAAGTTCAATTTGTTTATCTGTCACTAATAGTAAATTGAAATAATTACGTAACTTTAATAATTATTAAATAACTAATGATACTAATGAAGATTTAAATGTGATATTCAATATATAAGAAAACATCTTCTCCTTGTCAAGAAATTATAGTAAATGAATAAAGTGAATCAGTTCAAATTATATCTTTCCAAAAAGGAGCATACCTATTATTTATCCTTTGATCCAGACATAAAGAACATTGACTAATCCTACGCTTGTTTACTGAATCTACGGCTAGGCTGGGAGGATACTGGCTCTCACTTCGGAGCTCCCACGTTCCCCTCACCTGAGGGCTAACATCTACACTTCAGCACCCAAATG
>JXCR01004060.1:98399-160183 GCA_002079205.1 Phalaenopsis hybrid cultivar
TTTCTTTAAATCTACTATAATATTTAAATAGCTACAAAAATATAGTTACCTGAATTAAATTCACTACATAAAATCATATAAATAATTTTTGAAAATAATTAAATAGAGGACATCTAATAGTTAATCATTTTCTTCCCTCTCCCAAACTTAATTTTTTTAAATATGAAATAATGCAGCTGGAAAGAAAACTATAAATATAAATCATACCTCAGTATTTTAGGCATTTTCATCATTCTGAAATTTTTGCAGGCCTTAAAATTTTTACTTCACCTGGTCTGTAGTATTAGGAGCTTTCTACACATATAAATCATTAGAGGATTCTACGTCACCTGGTCTGTAATATTAGGAGCTTTCTACACATATAAATCATTAGAGAAATTTTTGGATAATGAAATTTTGAAATAAGTATAAAACTAAAACATTAAACAAGCACAACATTTCCTAACACTACAATACTAAATAAAACAATTACAATTAAAATGCAAAATAAAAATCACATTACATTCCAAAATACTACTCAACATCTATCACAAAACAATTACAATTAAAATGCGAAATAAAAATCACATTACATTACAAAATACTACTCAACATAAAATAATTAAAATTAAAATGCGAAAATAAAAATCACATTACATTACAATCCACAAAATACTACTCAACATCTATTAAACTACACATGCACATTTAACTATAACACAAACTTAATACTAAAAATTAAAATCATACAATTACAACATAATATAAACATCCAATTCTATTACAAAAAGATCACAAAAGTAAAAGTACAAATTTTAAGTACATTAATTACATTCAAATATCAAAATCCAAAGCTATATCTTCATCGCCTTGATCAGCAGGTGGATCGGGCTGATATTGAGTATATCGGGGGCACTCAGGAAAAGTAACATCAGGCTCACCTCTGTAGTGTCAGGCCTGAGCTTTATAATAGGATGATACTGAGTATACCGGGGGCACTCAGAAAAAGTAACATCAGGCTCACCTCTGTAGTGTCGGGCCTGAGCTTCATAATAAGCTATCTCAAAATTTGAATTCCTTTGAATGTAATCACTATCGTAATCATGTCGAAGTTCTAAACCTCCAATCCTTTCATTTATTAACTCTATGATTTTCCGCTGCAAGGTCAACTCATTCATCAAGTTAGTTAGGGTAGGGGAACTTGAAGGTGGAAGGTCATAACTTGTAGAGGGAACATCTCTACTGGTAGAAGGATCTTGACTCCTACTTCCAGTTCTCCATTTTTTTGTGGGATTCATAAGTTTTCAAATTGGCCTTACTAATGGGTTTCATAGGGTAAACCCATTCTTCATCTCCAATTTCCACTCCATAAAGTTTGAAAATTGCATAAATAAGGTCAGGATGTCCTAGACCTCCACTTGTCTCACTCCTCGCCGTAGTCAATATATTCTTAAAAATTATTCTCCCCACATTTATAGTTTTATTATTCTGAATATAGAAATTCAAAATAGCTCTATCTCTAGTTACCTCACTATGGTTATAAGTCGGTAACAGAGTAGAGGAAATAAAATAGTGTCACGCCTTAGAGGTGGATTCAATATGGAAGCAGAAAAATTTACCCGTTCTCGCTGCTTTATCTTCCATGTTCCTTTCCCATCAGTAAGAAAGTTGATCACATCATTTAAGGGGCCTTCCATCGTACTAAAGGATTCATATTGGCAGCTATAAGAGTCTGGGACTTCGTAAAAGGTGTTGATGCAGGCGGCAGTAAACTCAACAGAGAATCCCCGCACTTGAACGATTCCATCTTCAGAATAGAATACGTTGGTGTAGAACTCCCTCACAACATTTGTATTAGCTTTATTGGTGGTGTAACAAAAGTTTTCCCACCTCCGCTCGGCAATAACTCGTTCAATTTCTCCTCCCGGACTNGGTGAATATCAAATATTTTTAGTTTGGAGTGAAGCTCTTACCTAGAGATGATCAAATCCGGTGTCAAAATGTATTAAAATCACCTCCCAATCCAAGATCTCTCAAGCCCTAGGTCGAAAATTGTGTTTTTAGGAGGAAGGGGATGATGAATAGTGGCAGTTGGCTGGTCAAAATCACGGTTAAAGGTTGGTTGACTGGTCAAAATTACGATTAAAGGTGTTTTTTTGTGAGCTCGCCGTCGACGGGGTTGCGTGGTTAAAGGTGTTTTTTCACTAGCTCAACGTCAGCGCCGTCGGCGCGCTCTATTGGAATTTTTAACCGGAGTCTCAGGAAAAATCCGCCGTCAGTGGCGACGAGGGCGCCATCGGTGGGCTCTATTGATTTTGGTTCAAATCCCAGATTTTCACGATTTCAATGAATTTCAAGCCTTAACGACATCTTTTCAATCATTATAGACATAATTTTAAGTGACTAAATGATGTACTTAGCACAAATAAACTTTCAAAGCACAAAACATCACATTTATATATAAATTCCAAGGGGTACAATATACGTTACATAACACAACTAAGTTTAGTATTTCCAACCTCAACACATTAATTCAGCATTGCAATCCAAGCCACAACACTCAAATTGCTGAAAACAAAACATTCTATGCTTAGTCTCAACTATACAGAGATCTATAAACATAATTCTAAAGCTGAAAACATAACATCCTATGCTTAGTCTCAACTATACAGAGATCTATAAGCATAATTCTATGCTGAAAACAAAACATTTTATGCTTAGTCTCGACTATACAGAGATCTAAAAGCATAATTCTAAAGTAAAGCAAATACAAAGTTCAAATCAAAATACATAGATAGACAGATAGGTAGTAATATAAATCTACTATTCTTCAGATTTAGTACTAGATTCTCCTCTGAGATCACCCATTGATTGTACATAAACAAAGAGGTTGTAGAAGGGTTTGAATGGAAATTCTTCGGTGGAATTCTCTTCTAATAACTTCATCCTCCTCATCATCCTTATCAAGCTATCTTTTAAATGTCCAGAGTGATCAAAATGTTCTTTCATCCTTCAGTCCAGATGATCGAAGAAATCAGAGATATTATTAATCGCATTCATAACATTTTGTACCTCATTTTCCAATTTCTTGATTCTGCGCAGGATCACCAGAGACTTGTCAAGAATTAAGGGTTGAATTGGCAGTGAATTCTAAGATGATCGATCTATTATAATGGCAATGTCATTTTCGTCTTCATAAGTTGGGAATCTCTCAGTTGGGTCCAAAGGCTTCCAAGGTAGAAGTACCTTTTCCCAATTTTTGTAGGACACTTGGAACTAACTGCAAAGTGAGAAAATTGTGGAGGGGTGTCCAAGCCCATAAGTTGATCCACGAACGATCAGGCCCAAAATTGACTTCACAATTATTGATCCAATATCGATCAGCAGTCCCCTTTGGATTTAGTAATTCAAAATAGCACTTTCTTTAGAAACTTTACCGATCTTCATTGTCAGTAACAGTTTCGTAGAAATAGAAAGTGTCAATGTTTCGAAACAGGATTTAGGAGTGTCGCAGAAAAACTAACATACACGTTTTCTCTTGTTTCCTAGTCGTCAGTTTCGTCCATTAAATATTGGTAAATTTCATTCATCTGGTTTCTTGTTGGGACGAAATTGGAATAGTGGCAGACAGGAATGTTTTTGATCATGTATAATTCATTGATTCGTGCAGGAGTGAAAGTGATCCATATTCCTCACACATAAACAACTCCCTGGTTGATTCCATGTAAATATGCATAAAATTCTCTTACCATAGGAACCATCACGGCGGCGGTAGTGTAGCACAGTACTTCCCATCTTTGCCTTAATTGCCTTCATGGGATTATTCAATTAGCAATTTACGAATCCCCATTCCTTGATCAATCTTTTCTTCGTCAGTAACTTGTTGAAGATTCGCTGCGCTTCTGCACTAATAAACTTCCGTCGATTGAAAACTCACATTATGGGATTATCAGGGGAATTTGACGCCATAGGAATGAAATTGATGGAGTTTCACTTCATTTGTTTGGGGAAAATATGAACTAGGAATCAAATTTTGGAGTTTAAAAAAGTAACTCCTGCCCAAAAAACAGCCAAAAACTGCCATTTGAACCAAAGAAACCGTCATCTCACCGGTCTCACCGTCGGTGAGCTCGAGGACGCTGTCGACAAGGCTCTGTATTAGTTTTTCCTGAACTCTCGAAAAAAACCCGCCGTTGGCAGCGTCGAGGGCGCCGTCGGCGCCCAAGGCAAAAATTGCACAGTTTTGCTCTGGTCTGAATGCGTTACAATTTTTCTCTATGGATCCAATTCTTATGATGATTCAAGGGTAAATATGAGTAGTATAGCTTAATGCTACCACAAAATAATGATAATTTCAAATACAAAGTACTATAATCGTGATAGAAGTAAAGATAAATATGAGTTGCCTCCCAAAAAGCACTTGGTTTAACGTCGTCAGTCCGACCTATTCAGGTGTCATTCAGGTTGACTGATCATTAAAACCTCCTTTAAAATTTGATCTTTTACCCTCAAAATAATTATTCAGGTTGACTGACCATTAAAACTTTAGGTTGACTGATCATTAAAACCTCTTTAAAATTTGGTCTTTTACCCTCATAATATGGTTTTAATCTATGTTCCATTTACTTTAAATCTTATTTCCAGTCTTTTGATCTTCAATCTCAACAGCTCCATAAGTATAAGCTTGAGTCACAGCAAAGGGTCCTAGCCAACGAGACTTCAATTTCCTAGGAAATAACTTCCGCGTAGTGTTGTAAAGTAAAACTTCTTGTCCTGGTTCAAAGTTCTTTTGTTTAATTTTCCAATCATGCCATAACTTTATTTTTTCCTTATAAATTCTGTCGTTATCATTAGACTCATTTCTTAATTCTTCTAATTCATTTAATTGTAACAATCTCTTCTTACCAGCATCTTTCAAATTATAATTGAATTCTTTAATCACCTAATATGCTTTTTGCTCCAATTCTACTTGTAAGTGACAAGTCTTTCCAAAAATCAGTATGTAAGGAGTCATTCCAATAAGAGTTTTATAAGCAGTCCTGTAAGCCTATAATGAGGTATCTAGTTTAGTGGACCAATTACTCTACTAGGGTTTACAGTCTTTTCAAGTATTTGTTTAATCTCTCAATTAGAAACTTCAGCTAACCCACTAGTTTGAGGATGATTGACAGTAGAGATTCTATGAATAATATTAAATTTTTCTACCAATCTCTGAATATATTTATTTCTAAAATGGGATCCTCCGTCAGTGATAATCATTCTCGACATTCCGTATCTAGTGAAAATATTTTTCATTAAAAATCTTGAAACACTTTTAGTGTGACAACGAGGTAACATTCCGTATCTAGTGAAAATATTTTTCATTAAAAATCTTGAAACACTTTTAGCGTCACAACATTAAGAATCTCTGAATATATTTATTCCTAAAATGGGATCCTCCATCAGTAATAATCATCCTAGGCATTGGTATCTAGTGAAAATAATTTTCATTAAAATCTTCAAACACTTTTAGTATCACAACAAGGTAAAGCTTGTGCTTCAATCCACTTAGAAACGTAGTCCACTACAATTAATATATATAAGTTCCCAAATGAAGGAATAAACGGTCCCATAAAATCTAATCCCTAAACATGAAAGATCTCAACTTCTAACATGAAATTCAGAGGCATTTCATTTCTTCTAGATATATTGTCTACTCATTGACATCGATCAGAAGTTTTTATGTATCATAAATATCTCTAAAGATAGTAGGGCAATAAAATACAGCTTGTAAAATTTTATAAGCAGTTTTATCAATCCCAAAATGTCCTCCAAATAGAATCATGACATTTCTGAATGATTAGCTTGGTTTCTTCATAAGGTACACATCTTCTCATGATTAAAATTTTATAAGCAGTTTTATCGCTCCCAAAATGTCCTCCAAATTCAGAATCATGACATTTTAAAATTTAATAAGTAGTTTTATCAATCCCAAAATGTCCTCCAAATTCAGAATCATGACATTTCTGAATGATCAGCCTTGTAAAATTTTATAAATAGTTTTATCACTCCCAAAATGTCCTTCAAATTCAGAATCATGACATTTTTGAATGATCAGTTCAGTTTCTTCCATAAAGAATCCCAAAATATCCTCCAAATTTAGAATCATGACATTTCTGAATGATTAGCTCAGTTTCTTCATAAGGTACACAGTCTTCCAAATTCAGAATCATGACATTTCTAAATGATCAGCTCAGTTTCTTCATAAGGTACACATCTCTCGTAATCAGATCCTTACATTGTTTATCTAAATAAGGCTCATCCCAAAAATATGCTTTCACATCATGAAGGAATTTCCTTTGTTATTGTAGTGTCAGCATAGGTGGCAAAATATCACTTACAATATAGTTGACAATATCAGCATACCATGATATTTTTCACTCATTAATATTAAAAAGTTGTTCATTAGGGAAACTGTTTGTAATTTCATTGTTACTGTCAGATAATTCATGGTTTTCTAATCTTGACAAATGATCAGCAATTTGATTATCAGTTCACTTTCTATCAATAACCACAAGATCAAATTCTTGCATCAAAAGTATCCATCTAATGAACCTTGGTTTGGCATCCTGCTTTTGCATCAGATATTTAATACCAGAGTGATCAGTATGCCCAACACATTTAGCTCCAATTAAATAAGATCTGAATTTATCTAAAGCATATACAATGGCTAGTAACTCTTTTTCAGTGACAGTATAATTAATTTGTGCATCATTAAGAGTTTTACTAGCGTAGTATATAACTTTAAAAATCTTTTCATACCTTTGTCCAATAACAGCTCCAATAGCTTAATCACTAGCATCACACATCAATTCAAATAGTTTCTCCCAGTTAAGTGAAACTATAGTAGGGGCAATGATTAATTTTTCCTTTAATAACTCAAAGGCATTTAAACAGCTTTTAATAAATTCAAATTTCTTGTCCTTTTCTAAATGTTGGCATAAAGGTTTGGTAATTTTTGAAAAATCTTTAATCAAACGGCTATAAAATCCAACATGTCTAAGAAAACTGCTAACTTCTCTTATGTTAGTAGGAGGTGTTAGTTTAGATATAACTTGAATTTTTGCAGGGTCTGCTTCCATACCATCTTCCGAAATTTTATGCCCTAATACAATTCCTCCTGCAACAATAGATTGACATTTCTCCCAATTCAGAACCAGATTAGTTTTTTCGCATAACCTCAAAACTTTTTCAAGATAATTTAAGCATGCATCAAATGATGTTCCAAATACAGAGAAATCATCCATAAATACTTCCAATCCATCATCAATTAATTTACTAAATATGGACATCATACATCTCTGGAATGTTGCAGGTGCATTACATAATCCAAAAGGCATTCTTTGAAAAGCAAAAGTTCCAAAAGGACTAGTAAATGTGGTTTTTTCTTGATCCTCAGGAGCAATAGGAATTTTATGGTAACCGGTATATCCATCTAAAAAACAAAAATATTTGTGCCCAGCAAGTCTATCTACTATTTGATCTAAAAAGGGTAAAGGGAAGTGATCTTTCCTGGTGATAGTGTTTAATTTTCTATAATCAATAAAAATACGCCACCCAGTAACTTGTCTGATAGGTATTAATTCATTATTTTCTTTTGTCTCAACAGTCACTCCTCCTTTCTTAGGAACACAATGAATTGGACTTACCCACGCACTATTTGAAATAGGATATATAATTCCAGTGTCTAACCATTTCAAAATTTCCTTCTTAACTACCTCTTTCATCATTGGATTTAATCTCCTTTGTGGATCAACTCTTGGTTTATTTTGTTCATCTAATATAGTTATGTGCATACAGATTGAAGTACTGATTCCCTTAATATCAGCTAAGGTACAATCGAAAGCTTTCTTATATCTTTTCAGTGTATCTAACAGTCTTTACACTTGCAAATCATTTAATTCTGAAGATATAATAACAAGTAATGTAGATGAGTCTCCCAAAAACCTGCAAATCATTTAATTCTGAAGATATAATAATAGGTAATGTAGATGAGTCTCCCAGAAACACTAAGTGGCTAGGCAATACTTTCAACTCAAGTTTAGGTGGTTTTATAATTGACGGAAATAGATTCTTATCAGCATTTTCCGTAATATCCAGCACCTCAAATCTTTCCTGAACATAATCTAATTCTTCATTTTCTAATTCGTATAGAATAACTTCATCACTCTCTTCAAATTGTTCTTTCTCTTCAAAATGTTTTTTAAATTGTTCTTTCATAGATTTCGCAATGTTAAAAGTCACTTCTTGATCATTAACTCTCATAGTTAATTCTCCTTTTTGAACATCTATCATAGCTTTTCCAGTAGCTAAAATGGTCTCCCTAAAATGATAGGTATTTGTTTATCTTCCTCCATATCTAAAACAATGAAATCCATAGGAAAGATAAATTTATCCACTTTTACTAACACATCTTCTATAACTCCCTTAAGATATGTAACTGAACGATCCGCTAACTGTAGAGTTACAAAAGTAGGTGAGACTTTTTCTAATCCTAACCTTTTGAAAATTGATAGAGGCATAAGATTAATGCTGGCTCCNTCTCCTATTCTTTTCCACTTCGTAATTGTATCGCCTTGATTTGTTCTTTCCCTTGATCTTTAGGATTTGGTTCCACAGTACTAGGAAAAGTTCCTAATGTTTGGTTACTAAGCGCAGTAATGATATGCCCTAATTGATTTTCAATATACTTAATAGCAGTTCCTTGATTTTGTAATTGATTTCCATGAATTTGTAATTGATTTCCTTGATTCCATTGATAACTTCTTTCCTTAATTTGAGTGCACTGTTAAATCTTGAAGGATAAGAAGGTCTATAGTTAACATTTCCTTGGTTGGATGAATTTCTAATTGTTGACCCATGTTTAATATCAGCTCTTCCATAGATAACTTCTTTCCTTAATTTGAGTGTTACACAATTGTGGACCCATGTTTAATATCAGCTCTTCCATAGACAACTTCTTCTCCTTAATTTGAGTGTTACTGTCTGGAGGATAAGAAGGTCTATAGTTAACATTTCCTTGGTTGGATGATTTTCCTAATGGGTTCACTCGGGATAAGAAGGTCTATAGTTTACATTTCCTTGGTTGGATGAATTTCCTAATGGGCTCACTGGGTTGTTTGCCCATTATTGATTTGTAGAAGAATTGTTATTAAAATTAAAATTTGGATGATTCTTCCAACCTTGGTTATAATATTTCGAATAAGGGTTGTTGGGTCTATTAATAGCATTTAAAGTCTCATATGAAGGTTGAACATCCACAAATTGNCAAGATCTTTAAATCTCTCCCAAGCTTCATATATTGACTCTCCATCAGTCTAACAGAATGACGTTATGTCATTTCTAAGTTTAGTAGTTTTGGATGGAGGGAAATATTTGGATAGAAATTTCTGCAGTTCTCCTCAAGTTCTAATAGATCCTGGTGCTAACGAATTTAACAACATCTTAGCCTTATCCCTCAGTGAAAAAGGAAAAAGTCTAAGTCTAACAACATCTTTTGAGACTCTGTCATATTTAAAAGTAGCACACAGTTCTAAATAACTAGCGAGGTGTAAGTTAGGATCTTCATTTGGTGTACCTCCGAAATGATTATTTTGTACCATTTGGATAATAGCAGGTTTAAGCTCAAATGAATTAGCAGCTACATCAAAATTTAGATAGAATAAGTGAATTTCATCTGCTGTAGGACTTGCATAATCTCTTAGGGGACTAGGTTGGTGTTCATTCTCTATTCCGTTTCATCTGCTGTAGGATTTGCATAATCTCGTAGGGGTCTAGGTTGGTGTTCATTCTCTATTTTTAGATAATAGCAAGTTTAAGCTCAAATGAATTAGCAGCTACATCAGGATTTTGGATAGATAAGTGAATTTCATCTACTGTAGGATTTGCATAATCTCATAGGGGTCTAGGTTGGTGTTCATTATCTATTCCTTGATTGTTCATCGCATAATCTCGTAGGGGTCTAGGTTGGGGTTCATTCTCTATTCCTTGATTGTTCATGTTGTTGTAATCTCGTAGGGGTCTAGGTTGGTGTTCATTTTCTATTCCTTGATTGTTCATGTTGTTTTCGTAGGATTTGCATAATCTCTTAGGGGTCTAAGTTGGTGTTCATTCTCTATTCCTTGATTGTTCAGGTTGTTTTCCATTGTATAAGAATTTCTAGGTTCTCTTCTTAATCTTCTAATCCTTCTAACAGTGCGTTCTAATTTCGAATCAAATTTCTAGGTTCTCTTCTCAATCTTCTTATTTTTCTGACAGTGCGTTCTAATTCTGAATCGTAAGGTATAAGATTTTTAGGTCCAAATTTACGCATACAATTTGAAATAATTTCACAGTAATATAATTAACTAAATATAAAAATAAGTTGCAATTCAAGTAAAAATTTCTAATAATCCTAATTTGTCCGTTACTCACTCCCCGACAACGGCGCCAAAAACTTGACCGCTACTTTATATATGCTTAAAAATATAAGTATTTAATATTGCTATTAAAAGATTTACTTACTTAGCAACTGTACCAAATTCTTAATAATAGTTATAGATTTGATAAATATGGATGAAATAAATATTCAATAATTGTAAAGTCACACTTATCAACGCAAGTTTACGTATCGCTCAAGTAATATAGGGCTCTAATGGAGTCCTAGATATTGATCCCACAGGGGGTAAGTTTAGAACGACTAACTAAGATTTTAGGAAAGAAATACTTTAATCACAACAACGAAGTTCAATTTGCTTATCTGTCACTAATAGGAAATTGAAATTTATGTAATTTAATAACTATTAAAAAACTAATGATACTAATGAAGATTTAAATGTGATATTCAATATATAAGAAAGCATCCTTCTTCTTGTCAAGAATTTATAGTGAATGGATAAAGTGAATCAATTCAATATATATTGTACCAAATAGAAGCATACCTATTCTTTACCCTTTGATCCAGGCATAAAGAACATTGACTAATCCTACGCTTATTTACTGAATCTACGGCTAGGCTAGGAGGATACAGGCTCTCACTTCGGAGCTCCCACGTTCCCCTCGCCTAAGGGCTAACATCTACACCTCAGAACCCAAACGATAGGACCAAATTGGGGATTTTATTCTGTCAGTCTAAAATCTCCAATTCTACCCCCGATAATATTATTTTCATATTTATTTGCACCCAACTTCCAAGGGCTTTGACCTCCCTAAATCTTGGATGTAATCTTCACGATAGTTTTAAAACTCAACATATTTTAACAAATTAATTGGCCAGATTGAAAGTAAATTAAGATCATTGTAAAACTCAACATATTTTAATAAATCAATTAGCCAAATTGAAAGTAAATTAAGATCAAAGTGAAAAGATCATCTCAATTTCTTAAACATTTTCATGGCTTCAACAATTCAAATCATCATTTCACAGATCTCAAGATAAGGAGAAATATAGAGAAAACTACTCAGATCTCATGGGAAAAACACAACAAAACTCAGAATTCATATATAAAATCTTACAATAATAAATAAACTTATCTCTAATTTCTCCCAAGGAAAACCCCTCGAAGTTACTCTGAATTTCTTCCTTTCTTTACAGCACATAAAATTCCTCTTCAAAGCAGCAAGGAGGAAGAAATCTCTCACTTTCCCTCCACTTTTACAATCTCTCAAGGAATTCCTCACAATTTTTACACTCTAGCAAACACTAATGGAACCTTTCTAAACTCCAGGAACTCTAGACTCCTCTAGGTCCCTCCAATTTTTGGCCAAAATATTCTTTTAAAGTTGTGGATGAGCTTTTCCAAGAGTTGCCTAAGCATCCCTTCAAAATTTGGCCTTATCCAAAGCCTGATTGGGCATAACTATCGAGCTCGCCGTCGGCGGCCTCGAGGGCGCCGTCGGCGGACCTTCTTAATGAATTTATTTTTTAGTCTCGAGAAAATCTCACCGTCGGCGAGGTTAATGGCGTCGTTGGCGCCCTATTTCAATTCTTCACATTTTGGTCCTTTTCACTCCAAATTTTCTCCTTTTTGTATCTTTTTGCTCCAATGAACCTAATTCATCATTCCTGCAACAAAACATCAAAAATACCTTTCTTTAAAGTGCAATATCATCAAATACAAAATAGGTATCAAAATCTCAACATATATTCTTCTGGTCAATTGGTTGATGGTTGTGTTGTTGATCATGTTGTTAGTAGTCTCGCCGCGGGCGCTGATGAGTTCATCAAGGTCATCCAGCATGTATTTGCAATGGTCGTTTGCCTTTGCCAACTACTGTCACTATTCCAGACTCTTTCTCAGTTGTATTCAATGGCTTTGGTTTCTCAATCTTCTCTAAAAATCTGAATTGATTTGTTTCTTCCAGAAGATTTTGGTCTTTGCTAAGTAATTTTTTGAACGTCTTTACTGTAAATCCTTTGAGAAGGAATGTGATCAGCCCATGAATGCTTTTTAGTAGAATTTCAATTGCATGTTGCTCCTGGAGCTGTGGTTTGCATTTCATGCTTAAGTTCCTCCAACACAGAATACATTCTACCAAAGTCTTGTCCAGATTTTGTTTCTTAACTACTAAATCACCAATAGTGATGTGGTGTTGAGCTCCAACAAACCATTTCATGGAATGATTTTAAAATTCTACATTTTTTTTGATAGAACCGTTCCACATACCAGTCAAAGGCAACTCCCGAAAGACTGTTAATGAAGTAAAGAAAGAGTAGCGCATCATTTCCTCCTGCATTGCAACAACTGGCATGGAAATGCACAACATGCTGTCGGGGATTTCCCATTCCATCAAAAGTTTTGAACAAAGGTGGTATGAAGCCTTTGGGATATTGGATGGTATCAAATTCTTTAGGATAGGGTCTAACTTTCATAGTTGATGTTCCGCCTTTAGATTGGGTCAAGGCTTTGTTCTATCAAAATTCTAATGTTCTTTTCTGTTACCAAACACGGGATAGGATCTTTCTTATTTTGTTTTTCCTTTTTTTAAAAAAAGTAGATTCTTTCTTATTATCCACAATTTGAATAGCTTCTGGTTTGTTTACTTCAATAGGTATTACTTTTGGAGTCTGTGGCTGACTTTGTAGGGTCATAATCGTAACCATCATTTCCTCCATCTTTCTTTCCATACGATCAATCTATTCATCTTTTTGTTGAATAGTTCTCTGCAATGTTTCAACAACATTTTTATCGACTGGTATAGGAGCTTCCCACAAAGATGAGGATGCTCTAGTTTCAAAAATGTGAACTTCTGCAAAATCTTCTTCTATATGGCTTATCAAATCCTCCTCATCATCAAGTTTATTTTTTCTTTCTTCGAATAATTGTTTAATATCAGCCCTTAATTTTTCCAAATTTTCTTGAATTGACTCTCCTTTAACAATCACGAGGTCAATTGAGGATGACTGGTAGATGAACTCTTTTAAATAAAGCTCTGAAATGATAACTTCTTCAGGCTTGGAACCTTCTTCGACTTTCTCAGCTTTGGTGTTCTCTGCAAGTATCAGTCCAGTGACTTTAGGCCGCCACACCATTTTCTTTGACAATGATACTCTAGGGTCGGGAGGCCCATTACCGGTATCAACATGATGTTGAGTGGTGTGTCTCTGAACACACACACCGGATACGTCTGTGGGCAACTTCTTTCCTTCTCTTAGCTCATTTACCGAAGAAAAGACCCGCTCTCCTGTAACTGGGAGAGCTATCCTCAGCCCAAGACACGACTTGACTGGTACTCGTCCCATGGGCCTCAGGGAAGTTGTGGCAGTAATGGCAATAGCAGTGGCAGAAGTGGGCGAACGAACTCCCAGATGTTGCTTGATGGGAATTCTGGGTACTTGTGGAACACTGATGGTAAGAAAGAATGGAGTGCAATGATCATATAGTTGAAGCCTATAAGAGGTTCACTGGGGCAAACCTTCTTTCTTCCTTGTAACTTTTTTGACAGTTCATGTATCAGATTCACCCTTTCTTAAATTTTGAGCTTTTATTTGGTGTGACACGACACACACCATGCTCTTAAATATCTCAACAATTGAACAATTTCCCTTCCTTGCTAATCGCTAAAATATGGCTCGTACTCGGGCCAGCGGTGTAGCACTCACCTTCCTCGTTTGACCCTCATAGTGGAAGGGTTGGGGCGGTGTACCAGCAATCCTTGAGACATCTTCCTCATCGGGGGCGGTAGACAAAGGATGAAACCTACTTCCCCCCAAGAGGGGTGAGATTTTGGGTAAGCCATCCTGCCTCCTCCTCAACGGGAGTATCTGCAAAAACAACAAACTCAGTAGCCTTCGCCCTCCTGACGTTCATTACCTTTCTTTTTCTATTTCTTCTTTGTGTCTTGGTCAGAGTCACGATCTTCAAACTAGACTCAATCTTAAAGATAGAGGGGATCAGTGTAAAATTTGGGTTTTCCTTGGAAATGGGCTCACCAACAACTAGCACACTCTTCCCCTTTGCTACAATAGGAGCAACAGTAGGTGCAGAGACAATCAGACCAGCAGGTACAACAATAGTGGTCTTGGGCGCGAACTCAACAGTCCTAGCGGCAGACTTCGTAGTAACAACAGAACTCTTCTCAACTAACACCCACTTTAGTAGGGGGAACTCTTCAACATACCTTAAGTTAAACTCATCAACAAGCTCAAAGTTATGTTTGCTTCATGCTTTAGCACGGCTACAGTGACGCTGCCAAGCTCGACCTTGACAATGTTAAACCCTTGCCAAAACTTAATAACCGGGACATCGGGCAGCTCATCCTTCTTAACGGTTAAACCCATTCCAGCAGCAAAAAAGGAGATCAGCTTGGTTGTAAACATGTTCTCTGTAGGTAAGAAAAATTCAATGCATTAACATCATTCCATGCTTTACTATACTGATTGTAGGATGAATATTGAATCTTAATGAGCATATCTGACAAACTGCGTGTTTCTTTTGAAACTTATCCAAATGATGATTATTATTATTATTATTTATTATTTATTTGAATTTTATTTCATTTCATTTTAAGAAGAAAAGAATTTGAAAATGATAGATTTATAACCACTTTAAAGAGTAAAATGCAGCGAATATGAAGCAAACGATCCAGTTCTAAAACTGAAGAGAGGCGATCATACACCAAACTCTCTTCGATCAACATCGCTCGTGGCTTTTGAGTCACCACACATATTGGTGGTCCAACCCTGTCTGTGGATTCTAGAACCTCTCTGTTTAAGGGTGATTAAACAGATGGTTCCAGTATCCAAAAAGAGTTGGATATACCCGCACAAGGAAGAAATGAGGGCGGTATGCCAACATAAGAATGGTAGTCTGGCCCACTAGGGACATGGGCACACTGCCGATGTTTGAAAACAAAACCACTTGATCAAAATGGAGAGAGGAACTAGTCCCCATTGAAGTCGCCAGAAATTGTCCGCCATTTTTTTTATTTTAAAATTTAAATTTTAAAATTTAATAATTAATATTTAATGTAATTTTGATTTTTAAAATGGTATTCTTTATTTTTTTAAAAAAAGAGACCAGATAGATTTTATATATCTAATAATTTAGATAGTTGAGCATGATACCACAAGTGATATATCATCTCAAAATGATTAGTGTATCACTTGTTGGTAGGCTTAACTAAATAAACTTAAAAGATTATGACTATATTTTGGTTTGCAAACTTATAGCCGACAAATTCTTTTTTTTTATTTATGACGAAACACATTGCACAGATTAGACAAGTTTTAGATTAGAAAGGAAAAGTGACATAAAGAGATTAGGCTCAGACAAGACATCTTTTTTTTCTCATTTTATCGATCCCCCACTCCACTGATATATTGAAGTCTACCTATCAATATCAATCAGAAGTCCCAACGAATCACCCCTAGAGCGGGCAACCCTAAAACCTATCATTTAATGGATTGGTGAACCTAAATAGTATCTGAACTTATCAGTTAGGGGCAAAATGTACCCATATGGGATAGTATCTGAACTTATCAGGATGTGGTGCACCTATGTGTGATGTTTAAAAAAGTAATATGTAGTATCTTAACTTATCGATTAACAGTGTGCAGTGTGTTTCGTCATCCTATAAGTATATTATCAGTTGTCTTATCAGTTATAACTTTTGTTATTTTATTGGTGTAGTTCAGAACCCTTAAAAGTGTAGTATCTGTGATGTTCACAAAATCTTTTAAGGAAGGGTTGGGGCTACTAGTGATTTAAGTGAAAAGGGCATTTTACAAATTGAATATTGATTTTATGTTTTTAGCGATAAGAAAAAGCTGATTAGAGGTTCTTTGCATCATTGCCTTCCACCCCGTACCTCAAACTTATAAGCCACCTCGATGTTTCATATGCTTATCAACTTATTTTTAGATGTCTCATATCATAAAATTGGAAGGAATGAATTTTCAAATATTTTCGTAACATCCAACCATAAAGTGTTGTCCCAATAACTTTGTAGTACACATCATCATTCATGCTTGCTAGGTATAAACAAAAATGAACATTTATTTATATACCAAATAATTCTTATATATTTATACATTTAATTTCAAAAATTTCACTCATTTGTTATATTGAAGTTTGAATAATCAAAAATGTTTAAACTTATTTTTAAATATCATATGCTTAAAATTTAAAGATATACATTTGTATCATTTAATTTAAAAGATAAGTTTATAGTGATTTAAGGATATATAAATTTCTTGTTGAGCAATCAAATGATGTAAACTTAGCATGAAAAGAATTCAGAAAATATAAATCAAACCAAGAACTCGTATAGGATAGGAGGCTTTTCTGCAAAACAAAAAAAGCAAACTGCAGCTAAGGGTTAAAGCGAATCGAAAGGAAGAATGTGAAATTCATGTAAGGTATCCAAAGTTCTAAATATTCGATGGAAGTTTCCTCACAAGTCCCCTTTATCTTAGAAGATAAAAAAAACACAGCTAACTCAAATATCTAACTGTAATCATCATATTTCAACCTGTCTTTCTTTCTTTCTTGAAATTAAAACCACATTTAAGATCCATGAATGAGTATAAGAGAGGGAAAGAAAACTTCAAGTTCTACAAGAAAGCCAGAAGAAACCTTCCAAAGTTACCAAATATAATTCTAAAGAGATATTAGAATTTTTATCTACTTCATGATACAGTAGTACAAATCCATCACATGAATATACATTCTAATATAAATGCCTTTCTAAAGTCAAGAGTCCCTTGGGACAGTCGAAGAAGAGAAGAACTTACTTTCATAAAGTGTAAAGAAAACCTCAGAAGCAGTAATGAATTTCCAAATTGCACGAGTGAATCGCCCAAATGAAATGCCAACAACCAAAACTTTTCATTAGTGCACAAATAAAAAATCCCAACCCCAAAACTCTCCCCCAAAGGGGGTATTTATAGGCAATGGGGAGAAAGAAAACTTATCGCCGGTGAGAATGGGGGTGGTTTACAGTGACTTTATATATGCTTAACAATACAAGAATTTGATACTACTGCTAGAAGATTTAAATCCCCGGCAATGGCGCCAAAAACTTGATAACGGTTATAGATTTGATAAAGATGTATATAAAATATTCAATAATTGCATAGTCGCACTTATCAATGCAAGTATACGTATCACTCAAGTAATATAGGGCTCTAATGAAGTTCTGGATATCGATCCCACAGGGAGTAATATTAGAAGCTACGGACTAAGATTTTAGAAAATCAATACTTAATCACAACAATATAATTCAAATTGCATATTTGTCAATAATAGGCAATTGAAATAAAAATGTAATTTTAATAAACTCTTAATTAATTAATTATACTAATAAAGTTTCTAATGTTAAGTTCAATATATAAGAAAACATCCTTCTCCTTGTCAAGAAATTTAAGTGAATTGATAAAGTGAATTAGTTCAAATTCTATTGTGCCAAATAGGAGCATACCTATTCTTTATCTTTTGGTCCAGGCATAAATAATATTGACTAATCCTATGCTTGGTTACTGAATCTGTGACTAGGCTGGGAGGATACCTGCTCTCACTTCGGAGCTCCCACGTTTCTTTCGCCTGAGGGCTAACATCTACACTTCAGCAATCAAACGATAGGACCGAATTAAGGATTTTAGTCTGTCACTCTAAAATCTCCAATTCCACACCCAATAATTTTTATTTCCCTATTTATTTGCACCCAACTTTCAAGGACTTTGACCTCCCTAACCTTAGAGATCCTTCACTTTAGTTATAAAACTCAACATATTTTAACAAATCAATTAGCCAGATTGAAAGTAAATTAAGATCGAACTCACTTTAGTTGTAAAACTCAACATATTTTAAACAAATCAATTGCATATTGAAAGTAAATTAAGATTGAAGTTAAAAGATCATCCCAACTTCTTTAACATTCTCATGGCACAACCAATTCAAATCACCATTTCACAAAATCTCAAGAAACTAACAAGTTCTTTAACATTCTCATGGCACAACCAATTCAAATCACCATTTCACAAAATCTCAAGACAAGGGAGAAAAATAGAGAAAACTACTCAGAACTCATGGAGAAGATACAACAAAACTTGGAATTTATATATAAAAAAAAGTCATACAAACTTCAATAAATAAATATCACTTATCTCTAATTCCTCCCCAAGAAAACTCCTCGAAGTTCCTTTAAATCTCTTCCTTTCTTTACAGCACACAGAATTCTCCTTCAAAGCGGCAATGAGGAAGAAATCTCTCACTTTCCTTCCACTCTTATAATCTCTCAAAGAATTCCTCACTATACTAACCATAAATTAAACTCTCTACACTCTAATGGGCACCACAAATAACAAAACTCAGCAGACACACACACAGGGCACCACTTTTTTGGCTTCCAAAATGTTTCTTTTAAAGTTGTATAAGTGTTTTCAAGAGTTGCCTAAGAGTCTCTTCAAAAATCGTCCACATTCAATGCATTTATTGAGATAACTGACACGCTCACCATCAGCGGCCTTGATGGCGCCTTCACTGGCCTTCTAGAATATTTGATTTCTGATCTCTCAGGAAAAACCTGCTGTCGGAGCCGTAGAGCTCACCGTCGGCGCCCTAGTTCAAATCTTCATATTTTGGTACTCTTTGCTCCAAATTTGCTCCTTTTTGCATCTTTTTGCTCCAATGACCATAATTCAACATACCTGCAACAAAACATCAAAAATATCTTTCTTTAAAGTGCAATATCATCAAAATTAGTGTAAAATAGTGAGATTTTTCAGAAAAATTTTAAGTAATTAAATTAACTCTGTAGTTACAAGACTATCTAGTCATCAAGTTTAAGAGTTCTAGTTTCCTATTCATTTAAAGAATAACTATATGTTGTAATATCAAGTCACTTAGAATATTCAAATGATAAGAATTTCATGNTAATAAATAAATAATTAGAAAGCGAAATGATACTTAAGCTCTGTTTGGCGTAGCTGCAGTTTCTCAGCTTTTCAGCTGTAGCATTTTAGCAAAGCTTGGAGGTGAATCAAGGGGGCATGAATCGAAGTGCGGCTAGAGCTGGGGAGAGGGAGCTCGGGTGACTATTCGAGCAAAGAAAAATGAATAATATAAAAAGTAATAGATGATCTAACTTCTTGTTAAAAATAATGATTTTTATAAACACACCAAAATACACAAAAACGTAACATGTGTTTGTGTGTGTGTGCATCTTTGGAGACATCAAATAAAAATTAGACTGATACAGAGAAAGTTAGCATTGCCCATGCACAAGGATGAAACATACAAATCTAGAGAAAAAAAAAAAAAAAAATNTCCTTTCCAAAAAATTGTAACTGGAAAGCTGCTTAGAGTTATTATATGGTGTTTGGTAAAAATTACAGTCTAACTTTTTAAACAAAAAAATTATAATAGACAGTAACTTTTTGAACAGCAGCTCTTTTTTGTTGGCTCATGAAACCGCGGTCCCGAACAGTAGATTAGTCGCATTCGCTTCATCATCTCCTTGGCTAATTTGTGACATGGACGGCGAGAAATCACTATGCATTTCTATTTATTTCTCTAAGGTAAGATGTTTTCTGAGAACTGATTTTATTGGAACTGTGGACTGTGATTTTGGAGAATTTGTGATATGAACGATGATCTGCGGTCAGGATTATTTCAGTTTTTTTTTTTTTTAAATTAGGTAAGGCTCACCGAAATACATCATAACCGTAAATCACCTGATTTATGGTCAGGATGTCCGATCCGTATAGAATAATTTTTCGTGATTTTAGGCTTGATTTTGCCCAAAGTATATCGCCTTGTTTCTTTTAGCTTTGGCTGTTTTGAGCTTTATATGATTCGTGGACAGTGAGTGAGTTGGCGGAATGCAAAGTTTCGATATGGAGGAATTGGAGAAGGGAATACATTCATTTTGGCGTTTAATATGCGATTCAAACGCCCATACAATCTATTTGTAATGTTTAACAAAATATAACACTGAATATAAACCTTAGTCATTAATTTGAAGCCAATCAATAGAAAGCAAAATCAATGCTAACAAAGTCAAACGTGATTATGTTATTTGAGCAGTTTATCATGTCAATATTATTCAGATCTTTGTATTTATCATCTCTTGTCTGCAATTCTTGTATATTTATAAAAAATTAGGAGATTTTTCTAATTGCTTGCTTCAAAGTTTTGGGATTTCCATGATTGGTGAAATTGATTGTGTTTTATTTTGAGGAAGATCTTTTTTTTTTTTTTTGTTATTTGATGTTATGTTAACATTCAATTTTTGTTACTATTATAATTTTACTTTTTATATCATTTTATGTTATGTGATGTATAAAATTTTGATGTAGAATAATGATATTAGTGACAATTTATAAACTTCTGAAAATTATTTCTGTTACTTTGTTTAATGTTATTAAAAGACGTTAGATTAATAGCTACCACATATGTTAAGGATATTTTAGTCTTTTTTTAAAAAATAGGTGCAACACAACAGATCAACAGACATATTATTTAATCAAGAGTAGCTTTCTGGTAACTTCAATTTCATGATTGCTTTTAAAACATTTACAACTACCCTAAACGGACGCTAAGTTGATCATTTATTTTTTTTATAAAATTTATTGAATTTTCAATATAAAAAAGACCCCATATTTAATTTATTTCTTCTTAATTTAGAAAATACTATATTGTTATTCAATCATTTATTTGCACTAGAATATTTCTTTCATTTTATATAACAAATATCAAAGTTATCATAAGCATAAAAAATTAATAATATTTAAATTCGAGTGCAATTTTTCATTTTACAATATTTTAACTATTTTTCTAATATGAACAAAATAATCCTCTCTAGTTTTTTGATGTAACAACATATTAACTAAAGCATGTCTAATGAAAGATCAAAGAACATTGTTCATATTTTTTATAAAAAATATATAATTTTCAATTCTTTATATAGAATTAAAACTTATGCTTAAATCAATGGTGGAAAAGCAGCGACAATTATTCGATATATAAAAACCTCAATCCATTAACCTCAATACTCTTATATAATCCTAAAAACATAGGGGAGAATGAGGGTCTGTTTGGGGCAGCTTATAAGTGCGAGCGGGTACTGTTTGGTACGTGTGTTTCACCTGCTTATCCGAAACTGCGTTTGGTTTTTTACACGAAACGCAGGCCGCGGGTCAATCCCTGCAGTCGGCGCGCGGGCCGCGTTTCAGGANCGTAATATTAGGAGCTTTCTATACACATAAATCATTAGAAAATTTGCTGGGTAATGAAATTTTGAAATAAGTACAAAACTAAACATTATACGAACACAATATTTCACAAACACATCACAATACTAAATAAAAACAATTACAAATATATCACAATGCAAAAAAAATTACATCACATTACAATTTTACAATCTACTAATCAAAATCCATTATAACTACACATGCAGATTTCAAACTACCACACTAAACATTTATAACAATAATTAAAAATTATCTAACTGCAAGCATAAAATAAAATATAGAATAAAATGAAAGTACAAACAAACATACATCTATCTCTATTACAAAAGCACAAAACGAAAGTACATCAATCACTATCATATATCAAAATCCCATACTATGTCATCATCTCTCTGGTCAGCAGATGGATTGAGCTGATACTGAGTATAAGGGGGCATTCAGAAAAAGTAACATCAGGCTCACCTCTATAGTGTCGGGCCTGAGCTTTGTAATAAGCTATCTCAAAGTCAGAATACCTCTGTAGGTACTCACTATCATAATCATGTCTTTGTTCTAATCCCCCAATTCTTTCATTTATTTGCTCTATACTCTTCCGCTGCAAGGTTACCTCATTCATTAAATCATGAAGGGTAGGAGAACTAGAGGAAGGAATGTCATAACTAGTAGAGAAAATATCTCTACTAGTAGAAGGTTCTTTACTCCTACTCCCAGATCTCCATCTTTCATGGGATTCATAATCATTAAATTAGCTTTACTAATGGGTTTCATAGGGTAAACCCATTCTTCATCATCTTCAGCTTCAACTCCAGAAAGTTGGCAAAGTGCATAAATGAGGTCGGGAAGTCCCAAACCTCCACTTGATTCACTCCTTGTCGTGGTCAATATATTCTTATAAAAAATTCTCCCCACATTTATAATTCGATTGTTCTGAATACAAAAATTCAGAACAGCTCTATCTCTTGTTACCTCACTATGGTGATAGGTAGGTAACATAGTAGAGGAAATAAAATATTGTCATGCTTTAGATGTGGCATTCAACATGGAAGCAGAAAAATTTACCCGTTCTCGTTGCTTTATCTTCTATGTCCCTTTCCCATCAGTGAGAAAGTTAATGACATCATTCAGCGGGCCTTCCATTGTACTGAAGGTTTTATAATTATAGATATAGGAGTCTGAGACTTCATAAAATGAGTTAATGCGGACGGTACTAAACTCAACAGAAAACCCTCTTACTCGAACAGTTCCATCCTCAGAATAGAACACATTGGCATAAGATTCTTTACAACATTCACAGCAGCCTTATTGGTGGTATAACAAAAATTTTCCCACCTCCGTTCGGTGATAACGTGTTCAACTTCTCCTCCCGGACTCTCAAAAACACAATCTTGTTTGTATACATTTATTCCCTTGAAATACTGAAGTAAATCTCGACTGAGCCTTCGCATTAATGAAGTGAGACTCGTCAAACTCAAGTGGCCTCTTTTGTTGCAGAGCCATTTCAATCTAATCAAAATTATAAAAGAAAATTCCAAAATACACTTTAAAACTCAAATAATGACTTCCAAGAGTGACTTTAAGAGTTCAAAACTAAGTTCCATGAATTTCTTCCAAATATTTTCTCCACATTCTCAATTTTCTGGATCTTCTCAATGTGGAAGAAATTCAAGGTAAAAATCAAATATTTTTAGTTTGGAGTGAAGCTCTTACCGAGAGATGATAAAATCCGGTGTGTTCTCAATGTGGAATAAATTCAAGGTGAAAATCAAATAATTTTAGGTTGGAGTGACGCTCTTATCGAGAGATGATAAAATCCTGTGTCTAAATGCTTTGAAATCATCCCAAATCCATAATCTTCAAGCCCTAGATCAAAATTTTTATTTTTTAAGAGGAAGGGGATGATGAATAGTGGAGGTTGACTGGTTAAAATTGAGGTTAAAAGTGTTTTTTCGGGATCTCACCGTCAGCAGGGTCGTCAGCGCTGTCGGCGAGCTCTATTGAATTAAATAGCATAAGTCTTGGGAAAAATCCGCCGTCGGCAACGTCGATGNTCCTAAACATATAAGGGCCAAAATTTTGCCTTATATTCCACTTAAATCCAGTTTTACTAAAGCCACTGGGAAGGTGATTTTGTCTTATATTAGGCTTAAATCCAATTTTACTAAAGCCACGGGAAAGGTGAATTTAACAGATCCATTTACCATTTCAGATGGAAGATGTACAAACATACCACTTCTTAAGTATTTACATATCTAACACATATACTTCAATTTTTATACCTTACCTAAGTATAAAAAGGTGTCTTTCAATTTGTGAAAGTTAAAATAGATGTATTTTTGATGTGATACGAAAGATTTGTGTGGTATAAATGTAAATAGTAGAGTTTAGGTGTTGGACATGTAAATATTTGCGAATTGGGCGGTAGTGTTGACCCAAATATTTTTACACATTGTATACGGATTAGAAGGCCGTGTATCAATATCATGAGGAATAAGTTAAATTTCAATTTTTCTAATTAATAGTTTAATAATTCAACATTCTCTTTAAAATGATTTAGTGTTNAAAAGTTAAAATAGATGTATTTTTGATGTGATATGAAAGATTTGTGTGTTATAAATGTAAATAGTAGAGTTTAGGTGTTGGACATGTAAATACTTACGAACTGGGTGGTAGTGTTGACCCAAATATTTTTACACATTGTATAAGGATTAGAAGTCCATGTATCAATATCACGAAAAATAAGTTAAATTTCAATTTTTCTAATTAATAGTTTAATAATTCAACATTCTCTTTAAAATGATTTAGTGATTGGAAAGTTTTCTAAAAATTCTAGAATTTAAAAGTGACAACTAAACGTTTTGTGTTTTGCTAAAATTGAGAGAAATACTTCCTTGGATGGATCATGTGAATCATCCCCGCCTTACAATGATGTAACTACACCACGTGACGGTGTGACCACGCCACACGATACTGTGACCATGCCGCACAGTGGCGTGACCATGTTGTCACACCCGTGAGATTGTGTAACCACGTCGACCCCTCCATGCGACGACAAAATCATGTCGATTGGTGGCATAACTACATCGATGAACTCGTGGGCGGTGTTAGCACGCCATCCCCTTCTTACGATGGTGTGATCACACTGCCGCACTCGAGCGAGCAACATAATTACGTTGCCTGATAATGTGATCACATCGTTGGCGATCTTTATGTTGGAGCTCCTTTCGCCTTTGCCAATCGACGCCCTTTTGTGTCATCGCCTCTCCACTCCATATATACTCCCCCTTCTCCCTCATTCAGATGTTTGACCACTCATTGACTCTCTGAATCTCCTGTCACACTCCGCACTCTTTGACACTCCTCGCTCTTCCTCCTCTCTCTCTGGTGTGGTTCTGGTTGGCTTCCTACCTTGCTCTAATGTTATGTAGTTTGAATGCTCTTGTCGATAACTCTTGTCATCCCCACTGTAAGAACCTTCTCCCTTGTTCTCAGTTCTTCTTCTTCTTTCTCGTTCTAGCTTCTCCTCCTTTGTTCTCTTATTCGATCTTCTTTTCTTTTCCAATCTTCTTCTTTCTTCTCTAATCTTCTTTTGTCATCTTGTCCCTCTCACTACAAATATGTTTAATCCCAATAGATAGTTCATTCTCATGATCCCAATAGATGGTTCATTCACATGTTTTTATGTGAAGTTTTCTCTATGGTTAAAAGTTCTATATGTGACTTTCACTACTATGTGTAATTCTAATGTTTAACTTACATGTATAATTGTCATATGACATGTTCATGCATAAAACATATTAACGTGTCACTTCCTGACATGGGTTGTTAGTTTGTTTTTCATATGAAATTTTTTATGTAGTATCAATGTGTAGATGTTTTCACGTGCAAGTTTTTTTTTATCATAAAAAGAAACCATATTTATAACCCTACCATAGTTGAAATCCTCACTAACCCATCTGTGNGTTTAATGTCCTTTGTGGATCAACTTTTGGTTTATATTGTTCATCTAATATAATTTTGTGCATACAGATTGAATGACTGATTCCTTTAATATCAGCTAAGGTCCAACCAAAAACTTTCTTATATCTTTTTAATGACTGATTCCCTTAATGTCAGCTAAGGTCCAACCAAAAGCTTTCTTATATCTTTTCAATGTATCTAATTGATTCCCTTAATATCATCTAAGGTCCAACCAAAAGCTTTCTTATATTTTTTTTAATGTATCTAACAGTCTTTACTCTTGCAGATCATTTAATTCTGAAGATATAATAACAGGTAATGTAGATGAGTCTCCTAAAAATACATACTTCAAGTGACTAGGTAATATTTTCATCTCAAGTTCAGGTGGTTTTATAATTGATGGAAATAGATTTTTATTAGCATTTTCCGTAATACCCAACATCTCAAATCTTTGTTGAACATAATCTAATTTTTCATTTCCTAATTTGTCCAAAATAATTTCATCATTTTTTTTCAGATTGTTCCTTCTCTACCAAATGTTCTTCTTCGCCAAAATTCTTTTTGACTTCAAAATCTTCTTTAAAATGTTCGTTTAATAGATGTTCAATAATTTCCATGTGAAAACATTCATTATGTCTTTCAATAGCAGGGTTTTTCTTAGATTTCGCAATGTTAAAAGTCACTTCTTGATCATTAGCTCTCATAGTTAAGTCTCCTTTTTGAACATCTATCATATCTTTTCCAGTAGCTAAAAATGGTCTCCCTAAAATGATAGGTATTTTTTTATCTTCCTCCATATCTAAAATAATGAAATCCACAGGAAAGATAAATTTGTCCACTTTTACTAACACATCTTCTATAACTCCCTTAGGATATGTAACTGAACGATCCACTAATTGTAGAGTTACAGAAGTATGTGAGACTTCTCCTAATCCAAATCTTTTGAAAATTGTTAAAGGCATAAGATTAATGCTGGCTCCCAAGTCACATAAAGCTCTTCCATAAAATTTATCACCTATAGCACACGGTATAGTGAAACTGCCAGGATCTTTTTATTTTTCAAAAAGCTTTTTCTGAATAATTGCACTACACTCTTTGCTAAGTGCAACAGTTTCATTAACAATGAACTTCCTTTTCTTGTTCAGAATATCTTTCATAAATTTCACATAATTGGGCATTTCCTCTAAAGGGAATGTTTATCGTTAACTTCTTAAGAATTTCTAAAAACTTAAAAAATTGTTTATTTTATTTGTGTTGCTTCAATCTTTGAGGAAATTCGGGTGGAGGTTTCTCCACAGTAATTTTCATTGGTGTAAATGGATACTCTAAATCGGGGTATTCATGATCCTTTTACTTTTTGGTATACACTTTCTCTTTTTCAGTTTCTATTTCTTTTTGAACCCTTGTTTCCAATTCTTTTCCACTTCGTAATTATATTGCTTTAATTTGTTATTTTCCTTTATCTTTAGGATTTGGTTCCACAGTACTAGAAAAAGTTCCTAATGTTCGGTTACTAAGCGCAGTAGCGATATGCCCTAATTAGTTTTCAATATTCTTAATAGCAGTTCCTTGATGTTGTAATTGATTTCCTTGAATATGTAATTGATTTCCATGATTCTGTAATTGTGGACCAATTTTTAATATCAGCTCTTCCATAGATAACTTCTTCTCCTTAATTTGATTGTTACTATTAGATCCTGGAGGATAAGAAGGTCTATAGTTAACATTTTTTTGGTTGGATGAATTTCTTAATGTGTTCATTGAGTTCTTTGCCCATTATTGATTTGTAGAAGGATTGTTATTCCAATTAAAATTTGGATGATTCTTCCAACCTGGGTTATAATTGTTCGAATATGGGTTGTTGGGTCTATTAATAGCATTTAAGGTCTCATATGAAGATTGAACATCCAAAAATTGCCGACATGAAATTTCTTCCATCATAGTAGGTGTTGAACAATAATTCATCACATAATGATCTAATTTCTTTTATATTTCAGTAATATGCAAAGCTAACATAGATATTACATCAGAATCATGGATACTAGCTACTCGTTTAAGATTTACCTGCTTAGAGGGCCATTAAAAATTGTTGGTAGCCATCTCTTCTATTAATGAATAAGCCTCATTAAAAGGTTTTGACATTAAAGAACCACCAGCCACAACATCTATAATCGATCTAAGAGATCCCACTAATCCATTATAAAAAGTTTGAATAATTAATAAATCTAGTAACGAATGATGAGGACACTTCCTAAGAAGATCTTTAAATCTCTTCTAAGCTTCATATATTTTCTCTCCATCAATCTGACAGAATGATGTTATGTCATATCTAAGTTTAGCAGTTTTGGATGTAGGGAAATATTTGGATAGAAACTTTTATGAAAGTTCTCCCCAAGTTCTAATAGATCCTGGTGCTAACAAATTTAACCACATCTTAGCCTTATCCCTCAGTGAAAAAGCAAAACTCTAAGTCTAACAACATCGTTTGAGACTCTATCATATTTAAAAGTAGCACATAGTTCTAAAAAATTAGTGAGGTGTAATTTTGGAACTTCATTTGGTGTACTTCCAGATTGATTATTTTGTACCTTTTGGATAATAGCAGGTTTAAGCACAAATGAAATAGTAGCTACATCAGAATTTTGGATAGATAAGTAAATCTCATCTGTTGTAGGATTTGCATAATCTCTTAGAGGTCTAGGTTGGTTTTCATTCTCTATTCCTTGATTATTCAGGTTGTTTTCCATTGTATCAAAATTTCTAGGTTCTATTCTTAATTTTCTAATCCTTCTAACAGTGCGATCTAATTCTGAATCATAGGGTATAAGATTTTCAGGCCCAAATTTTTTCATACAATTTGAAATTAGTACTCAGTAACATAATTAACTAAATATAAATATAAAAAAAAGTTGCAATTTAAGTAAAAATTTTCTAATAATCCTAATTTGTCTGTTACTCTGATCGTAATTTTACTCACTCACACCCGGTAACGGTGCCAACAACTTGACAGTGAATTTATATATGCAATAAAAAATAAGATTAATATGGACGTATTAAATATTTAATAATTGTAAAGTTAAACTTATCAACGCAAGTATACGTATCGCTCAAGTAATATAGGGCTCTAATGGAGTCCTAGATATTGATCCCATAGGAAGTAGTTTAGAATTACGGACTAAGACCTTAGAAAAACAATATTTTAATCACAACAATGACGTTCAATTTGCTTATCTGTCACTAATAGGTAATTGAAATAAATAGGTAGTTTAAAAAAAAATAAATAACTAATGATATAAAATAGGGTTTAATTGTGATATTCAATATATAAGAAAACATCCTTCTCCTTGTCAAGAAATTATAGAGGGTTTAGGATAATTTTAATAACTAATAAATAACTAATGATATAAAGTAGGGTTTACTAACTAATAAATAACTAATGATATAAAGTAGGGTTTAATTGTGATATTCAATATATAAGAAAACATCCTTCTCCTTGTCAAGTATAGTTAATGGATAAAATGAACTAGTTCAATTTATATTGTGTCAAATAGGAACATATCTATTCTTTACCCTTTGGTCTAGACATAAAGAACATTGACTAATGCTATGCTTGTTTACTGAATTTTCCGCTAGGCTGGCTGGATATCGGCTCTCACTTTAGAGCTCCCACGTTCTCCTCACCTGAGGGCTAACATCTACACTACAACACCCAAACGATAGGATCGGATTGGGGATTTTAGTCTGTCACTCTAAAATCTCCAATTATATGCCCGATAATAATATTTCCCTAATTATTTGCACCCAACTTCCAAGGGCTTTGACCTCCATGAATCTTGGATGTAATCTTCACTTTAGTTATAAAACTCAACATATTTTAACAAATTAATTGGCCAGATTGAAAGTAAATTAAGAGCAAAGTGAAAAGATCATCACAATTTCTTAAACATTATCATGGCTTCGCCAATTCAAATCACCTTTTCATAAATCTTGAGAAAAGGAGAAAGACTGAGCAAACTACTCAAAACTCATGGGGAAAAACAAAAAAACACGAAATTCATAAGTAATATTAAAGTTGTACAAACTACAACAAGTAAATAACTTATCTCTAAATTCTCCCCAAGAACACTCCTTGAAGTTCCTCTGAGTCTCTTTCTTTCTATACAACACACAGAATTCCTCTTTGAAGTAGCAAGGAGAAAGAAATCTCTCACTTTCCCTCAAATTTCACAATTTATCAAAGAAATCCTCACAATTGTTACACAATAATGGAACCTCTCTAACCTCTAGGGCCTCTAGACTCTCATTACCTCCTCTAAACTCCAGGGCTTCCTAATTTTTGGCCAAAATGTTCTTTTAAAGTTGTGGATGAGCTTTCTCAAGAGTTGCCTAAGCATCCCTTCAAAATTTGGCCTTATCCAACGCTTGAGTAGGCAAAACCGTCGATCTCGCCATCGGCGACCTTGATGGCGCCATTGGCGGGGTCGAGGGCGCCGTCGGCGGCCTAGTTGAAATCTTCACATTTTGGTCATTTTCGCTCCAAATTCGCTCCTTTTTGTATCTTTTTGCTCCAATGACCCTAATTCATCATTCTTGCAACAAAACATCAAAAATACCTATCTTTAAACTGCAATATCATTAAAATAGAATAAAATAGGTATGAAAATCTCAACATATTTTCCTTTGGTCATCCAACTACACTAAAACCCTAAGATCTCGGCCTAGTCTCAACCAAATCACCTTGGGTTTGATCCCATGAACATGTCTAAGTGAGATGAACACATCCATACGACAATGAAGCAATCAAATTAACTCTAAGTACATGAAGAATCAAAATAGGATCGGGATGAGGTGACGCTTGATACATTTGCTCTGAGAAGTGAAGCTTCAATCAGAGGTCTTGACATGTTTGTTATGATCCAAAGAGGCTACGGATTGAGTCTCTAGTCTTGGTGTAAGGCCTAAGCATGAATTTGATCACGACATTATTTGGGTGTTGGTCTAGAGCTATCGTAGAGGCTTTGTGGAAGTGGGACTTTATGGGGCTTTGGCTTCTTTCACTATTGTGAAGGTGTGGGTATAATTAATTTGAGTTTGCGTTGACTGTGGAGATGTATTGGGTTCTGTCTTAGTTTCCGTCAAGGTCCCAAGCTTAAAATTGAGCTCCAGCAATGGGAATTGGTGAGGGAAAATGGTTGGAATGCACTGAGGAGATCTCAGGGAAGCTGTGTGTGAAGTTTGGAGAGGTTTCACTAAGAAAATTTTAGCACTTAGTTTAACAGCCATGGGGTGGCCTTTTATAAAAATGGGGTTATGGTGGCTGTCATGGCCAATTAGAAGGTGTAATGTGAGTTCAATGGCCATGGAGGCGGCCTTTTATAAAAATGGGGTTATGGTGGCTGTCTTGGCCAATTAGGAGGTGTAATGTGGTGCTTAGGTGGAGGGGCAGAGGAGCTCCATAGTTTTATTTTGATGAGCTGGCCTCTAGGTTTGATTTGGGTGAATCTCCATGGGGGTGGCTCTCAATTTTAAGCTCTTCTGGCCACTAGGCTAGCCGACAGGCCAGGGGGAGGTGGCTAGGAGCTCAGGGAACCCAGGGGAATATGTCACAGTAATTTAGTGCAATAACACCTAATTTTGTTAAGGATATTATAAGCACATGGATTTTTTGAAATAATACTCCTTTATTTGAAGCACCTTTGCTCCATGGCTTAATTTAGGAAGTTTCATGGGGTTTGAACTGGTCACTAAGTCCAACTAATGGCTGTGATAGAGTTAATTTGGTGACTTTAGGGTGGTTAGGTTACATTTAGTGCATGGGTCCAAGTGGGTGCAAATGACCAAAGCTTCGGTTTGGGCAAGGTTAGCCATGTTAATTGGCCCAAATAAATGTTGTATCTAGTGTAGATGATCATAAGGAAAAAACTTTGGTGAAGAATGGAAGTGGTTTTGAGCTCAATTGAAGGGTCAATTTGAGGGAATTTTATCTTAGTCAATTTGGTCATGTTGGGCTAGGCTTGTGTCTAGCTTGGGTTAGCCTTGGGCTAAGTCCAAATTGACTATTATAAATGATCAATAGGGACCTCATTAGGATTTTTCAACATAAATTTGATGCCAAGTTGTGGGTTAAGGCAATCAATTGGATGAAATTTTGGGACTTAGCCAATTTGGGGCTAAATTTGGGAATTTGGGATTTAGGCCAAAGTCAAATGGATTTGAGGCTTCACCAAAGCTAATTGATGGCTGATTTTGATGGGTAAGAATGTTCTAAAATTTTTTAACATCAATTGGGGCCAATTGACCAGGCTATAGGTTCAATTTGGTGAGATTAGGTCATATGGTCAAAATTGGGGTTTTGACCCAAATCAAAATTGTGCTCAAATCATGGGACAATTTGGCTTAAATTTTGTCTAAGGGTGTCATATAAAGAGTTAATTTGAGTTTAGGATTGAAATTGGGGCCAATTGAGATCAAATTGAATGACATTTGGGTTGAATTTGGGGAAATTTAGGTCCTTAAAGGCAAATTTGGGGATTTTGGTTAAAGATGGACAAATTGGCCAAACTGTGTCATTTGGTAGTTGAGAGAAGTGCAATTGGAAATATTTGAAATTTTTTTGGAATTTTTGGAATTTTTAGAATTTTGGGCTATGGAGGGGTACCTTGGTAATTTGGGGGTGTTTCAGGGGTAAAAGGCCAAGATGAGTATTTTGGTAGAGTTGAGGTACCGACCATCACCAATAAACCATAGACCAATGGAAACCCCATTTTGGGTCCTCTACATAGTGGTCTTAACCAAACCATAACCCTAGGGCTGTTAGGTTTAAGGGAACATCTACATGAGTATCCCAAAAAAATCAAGGGATCTAGGTTAGAAATTTGAGTTTAGGGTTGTGAGTGATTGTGAGTGCAGATAAGTGTAGTGAGTGCCTCAGCTCAAGACCAATACCCAAGGTCAGCCTTAAGGTCCAGTAGTCCTAAGGGTGACTCATCTTGACTTTCCCTCATAGTGACCCCACCGACAAAGTATTTAGAGGTTGAGACCAACATGTGGAACTTGAAGTTGAGTAAAGAAGAGTTTGGAATTTCTAGTGGTGAAGGTGCCTTTTCTAGTTTTCTAAGAATAGTCGATAGAAAAATCCTATAGCTAGACCTTAGGCTACTAAATTGGAAAAAACTAAACCTCAACCAAAAGTGAGGCCAACAAATGGACCCCCAATATGTGTGGTGTACTGGGTAAGCACACCGCGCATATTGGCGTTGACCGATGAGATAAACAAAAACCAATACAACTTCTCGGTCAAGAGACCCAAAAATATGTGTAGAGTTGTGTGTGATTTGTTTTCGATGGGGAATTAGTAGGTGTGTGTTTAATCAAGTGGAGAAGTAGGGACTCTCGCTGGGGATTGAAGAGTGAACTTTGAGTTATGAAACTTCAAAGATTTCAAAAGGATGGGAGTCAGTATGTAAGTGTGGACCCCAAGGTGGGAATTGAAATTTAGGTTTCAATTCAAAAAGAGAGAGAGAGAGAGTCAGAATGTAAGGACCGACCTCAAATGTAATGAATCATAAGGGTGAAAATGAGAATTGAAATGTATGTTAATTCTCAAAAGAGAGTGTTGGAATGTAAGGACCAACCTCAAATGTAACGAATTAGAAGTATAGGACTAATTCGAAAGTGAGAATTAAAATGTAGGTCAATTCTCAAAAGAGGGTGTCAGAATGTAAGGACGGACCTCGAATGTAGTGAATCAAAAGTATAGGACTGATTCAAAAATGCGAATTAAAATTGTAAGTCAATTCTCAAAAGAGAATGTCAAAATGTAAGGACCGACCTCGAATGTAGTGAATCAGAAGTATAGGATTGATTCGGAAATGAGAATTGAAATTTAGGTCAATTCTCAAAAGAGGCTGTCAGAATGTAAGGACTAACCTCAAATGTAATGAATTAGAAATGTGAAAATGAGAATTGAAATGTGTGTCAATTCTCAAAAGAGAGTGTCAGAATGTAAGGACTGACCTCAAATGTAATGAATCAGGAATATAAGACTGATTCAAAAATGAGAATTGAAATTTAGGTCAATTCTCAAAAGACAATGTCAGAATGTAAGGACCGACCTTAAATGTAGTGAATCAAAAGTATATGACTGATTCGGAAATGAGAATTGAAATGTAGGTCAGTTCTCAAAAGAGAATGTCGGAATGTAAGGACCGGCCTTGAACGTAGTGAATCAGAAGTGTAGGAATGATTTAGAAATGAGAATTGAAATGTAGGTTAATTCTCAAAAGAGAATGTCAGAATCTAAGGACCAACCTCGAGTGTAATGAATCAGAAATGTGAAAATGAGAATTCAAATGTATTTGAATTCTCAAAAGAGAGTTGGAATGTATGGACCGACCTCGAATGTAGTGAATCAGAAGTGAGAAAATGAGAATTGAAATATATGTTAATTCTCAAAAAAGAGTGTCGGAACATAAGGACCGACCTCAAATGTAATGAATCAGAAATGTAGGACTGATTTGGAAGTGAGAATTGAAATGTAGGTCAATTCTCAAAAGAGGGTGTTGGAATGTAAGGACCGACGTCAAGTTTAATGAATCAAAAGTGTGAAAATGAGAATTGAAATGTATGTGAATTCTCAAAAGAGAGTGTCGAAATGTAAGGACCGGCCTTAAATGTAGTGAATCAGAAATATAAGACTGATTCGGAAATGAGAATTGAAATGTAGGTCAATTCTCAAAAAAGAATCTCAGAATGTAAGGGCCGACCTCGAATGTAGTGAATCAGAAGTGTGAAAATGAGAATTAAAATGTATGTCAATTCTCAAAAGAGAGTTAGTAGCGTTGAATTTATAGAAATGTCTCATGTGAAAAAGACCGATCTTGTTGAAGGTGATTTGTAAAGCTTTGTGAGTTTTCTGTGTAGAGTATGAAATTTTGCGGGGATGTGCAGAAAGCTAGTGTAGATAACGATGGTTGTGCTGCGCGCACAAAGAGTAGGAAATTTCAAAAATGGAAGAATCCATTCAACAGGTTTATTTTATTTTCTTGTTGTTTTTATCACAATTTAATTTTTTTTAAATATGTTTTTAAAGTTTTAATTTTAATTGGTTGATTTTCAAAAGAAATTTATTTTATTGTTTATTTGTTGGTGATTATTTTTTATTTATGTTTTTATTTATTGTTGAAGATTTGTTGTTTCATTCTTTGTTCATTAAAATTCTGAACCATCGCATGGTCCGCGGCTTTCATCCATCGTACAAAAAGGCAACTGACAAAAATGCACAATTTGAGAGAAATTTCCATTAGTTTTCTCCAAAAAGAGATGCCATAAATCAGACATAGGCTAACGCCTCAAAAGGTACTTTATGTAATTCATTTCGAAATACATTGAGAATCATCTCATGATATGAATACACTGTAGACTGCATACATCAAATACATGCATGCTGTTAAAAGAAAAAAAAAGTGAACCCTCTGTGCCAGGTATGCTGAGCTCCTGATCAAGCAGACCATCTAAGTCATGCTCTAGGATAAGAGTTCCCTTCGCATGTACTTAGAGGTTCAACCTTCTCATAGCTCATATGGAAATAACTTCTCTAATTCTAGGTCCTGCTGGAATCCATACGGTATTTTACTGTCTTCCATTCCGCGGAAGGTTACAGACACTCTACGGTGTCGCACTCCTGGAATGTTGTGCTTGGCAATGTCTGCACCATTTTCATTCAGGATAAGTACTGAACCAACTGGAAGAGGAATCTACACAACTCCTTTGAATTTGCCATGGAAGACAACATAAATTTCTTTTCTAAATAGAATATTGTTTTTACTCATGAACCATATCGTGCAGAAAGGCCTCATAAATCATGATGATCAACGTGCGATGGAATGCAATCACCCTCTTCATAAATGTTAATGATGCAACTATTGGGAATGCAAGTAGCGGGTAGAATATTTCACTTAACCATTCTCTTGATCATCCATTTTATCATTGGTGGTAGCGGATCCACTTGGTCATATCTGAGCATCCCAAGCGGATTCCCCTGTCAGTCGTTCGTGAAGTTGTAGCAACAGCTGCATTGGATGGTTATTCTTCCCTTTCCCCTCATCCATTTCTTTGGCTCGGAATATGTCCTTTCCATGAGAAGGCCTGCTCGGCCTCTGTCTCTTAAATCGAAGATGCAGTCCAGAATACTCTTTTCATCAGTCTCAGAGAAAATCTTGGTTTATAGCTCTAGGCCTTCCAATATATTGACGAACTTTCCCTGAACTTCTTTATAGAACTCCAATTCTCTTTTATTTACTCTGCTTATTTTGTAGTATTCTGCCATACCAGGAGTTGGCATCTATCTTGGGTGTTCCTTACTTTGGGCCTCGGTGGGAACCCAAACTGGTGTTGGTCGATCTGGAATATGAGATTCAGCCTCTAGTGGGATGTATGACCCTGGGCTCCATGGTGTGTGCCGATCCGTCCCGACTTGGACATATGATTCATTTGCCGCAAAGTCTGGAGTCTGAGACTCATCGTTGCTTGAAGTGTATTCTTCTAATGTATTGTAAAGTTGTAGATGCAGAACATTGCAATCCGAGCATTCTACATATGCGCCCGTGACTGATGTCCCGGTTGGTACCTCAATGTTGCATGTTGGGCAACCCCTGTATAAAATATCTGGAACTGGGAGCACATATGATTCTATCATAAATCCTGACTTTTCATTTGTAGTGGGCAGGCTGGCAGAATTTTCTCTCAAATCAGGATCGTAAATATGTCCATCATGAATGGGGGTAAGAAAATTGTTCACATTTCTCTAGCGTTTGCGTTCTTATCGCATGAAGGTTCTTTGCTTCTTTCAGCTTGCATTTCTGTGCTGCGTACTGTGGAGCAGAGTATTTGGTAATCGTTCATCACGAGCGACTATCAGGTCCCTTGCTGGAGTAGCTACCATGGAGGGCAGACGGCTGGGCCCCTCCATCGGATCTTGTTCTGCTATCACGTTTTTACCTTTGCGTGACACATTGTCTTGAGTGGTTACCCTCAACAATGAAGGCAGTCCCTCCTTTTATTTACTGATGACTACATACATTAGACGACCCTCGTAGTCCATATAAAATTGGTTGAAATCCACATTGAAATCTATGACACCTCCTTGCGGTGTCATCTCCAATCTATCCTGTGTCTTCTGACAAAATTATTGGTCTTTGTGCTTTTGAAAGCTATCACATTGTCAAAGATTATTCTCCACGGTAGTCCTAAACGGTAAAAAAATTGGCTTTTGAAAAATTTAAGGACGTGTTGCGCTGTAACGTCACATAACGGTGCTGCCTCTACCCATTTGGAGAAGTAATCTGTAGCGTCAAGTATAAACATGTGTCCTCTAGAAGATTTAGGGTCTATCGGACCGTATATGTCTGTGCCTCAACACTCAAATGGACACGAGGCAACAATTAGGTGTAGCACATTCGTAGGTTGGTGTAAGACCACCCCATGCAGTTGGCATTGGTGACGTTTTCTAGCTATATCCATGAAATCGGACATCATTGCTGGCTAATAATACCTGAGTCTCGTGATCTTCATTTATATTTTTGGCCCTGACTAGTGAGCGCCACACAATCTGGCATGTACTTCTTTGACAATATTCTGTGCTTAAGCTCTACTCAAACACCGTAGCCACATTTGGTCGAATGATCTTCTGTAGTGAGCGCCACACAATCCGGCATATACTTCTTTGATAATATTCTGTGCTTCAGCTCTACTCAAACAATGTAGCCACATTTGGTCGAATGATCTTTTGTAGAGAAAATTTCCCATCAAAGCGTAAGACATAGCCCTCCTTGTGATGTGGTGCGCCTCAGACTTGTCTTCTGGTAGCTTTCCAGCATGCAAATATTCTATTAATGGCTTGTGCCAATCTTCATTGATGTCTGCAACTGTATTTATTCTTTCTTTTTTTCCAGGCTTGCGTAGAGTTTCAAAGTTGTTTCGAGACAGGACTCCTCTTCCTTGCACCGTGACTTCGATGGAATCCTCTGAGGGACATGCCATTTCCTTAGCGAGTTTTGCTATAGCGTCGGTATGGGAATCATCTCCGTGAGGAATCTGATAAAAAGTCACCTCAGTAATCTACTCCAGGAGCTTTATTCTGTATTGATGGTAGTCTGCTAATCTTAGTTTCATAATTCTGTATTGTCCGGCAACCTGCTGAATGATGCGTTGGGAGTCGCCGTAGATGGAAATGTTTATTATATTCACTGAGATTGGCATTTCCAATCTGGTGACTAAAGCTTTATATTATCCTTCATTGTTGGTCACGGCTCTGTCAGCTGGTATGAGAACCTCATCATACCCTTATCTGGCGTGATAAAGATGAAACTGATCCCTGCTTTGCCTGGTATAACTGTGTCTGGTCACTTGTCTTTCTTGGCCAACGAAGCGCCATCGAAGTACATTTCCTAGTGTTGCGCACTAGAAAATTCCATTTTTAGTATTTGCTCATCAGGTAACTCGTCGTTGAGAGAGGACCCAGCTGACAGTGGGTGTGTAACGAGAACATCTTCTAGTATCTGTCCTTTGATAGCACGAAGTGGAACAAAAGTTTTATCAAATTGCAATAAGATCATTGACCATATTGCTAAGCATCCGGAGAGTGTTGGTCGGGTCATCAAATATTGCAATGGATTAACTTTAAAAATTAAGATAATCTTATGAGAAAGCATATAATGTCCAAGCTTTTGGGCAGCAAAAATTAACACCAGAAATGCTTATCAATAGGTGAATATCTTATCTTCGTCAATATTAGACGATAACTCAAGTAGTAGAGTGCATTTTCTTTACCCTCATCATTGACTTGGGCTAAGAGGGCTCCAATTGAGTCTTCCAAAGCCGCGGTACAAAGTATCTACGATTTCCCTGGGATAAGGGATGCCAAAACAGGAGGTGTCATTAAATATTATTTAACGTCCTCAAAGGCCCACTGACATTTCTCTTCCTAAAGAAATTTGGCGTCCTTTTTAATTAATGCCGAGAAAGGCTGACACCTACCTGAGAGATTAGAAAAGTCTCAGATATGCCAACATCCCGTGGAAGGAACGTAGCTGTTTCAAGGTTTTAGGAGGAGGCTAGATATGCCAACTTCCCCTGGAAGGAACGTAGTTGTTTCTTGATTTTAGGGCAGGCATTTCTAAGATAACTTTAATCTTATCTTGGTTGATCTCGATTCCCCGATGACGGACAACGAATCCTAGAAATTCCCCGGAAGTAACGCTAAAGGCGCTCTTTAAGGGATTCATTTTAACGTCATATCATCGTAACCGTTCAAACACAATCCTCAAATCATATAATTGGCCTATTTTTTGTTTACTTTTGATGACCAAATCATCCACGTAACATTCTACTTGGTTGATAACGAGGTCGTCAAAAATTTTGTCATTGCACGCTGATATGTTGCTCCGACATTCTTTAGGCCGAACGACATCACTGTGTAGCAGAAAATTCCAATAAGTGTCTTGAAGGTTGTAAGTGTTGCATCCTCAGGAGCCATCTTGATTTGGTTGTATCCTGATGATCCATCCATGAAGGAGAAACTTTCATGTGTTGAAATGATGTCCACCATCATCTCTGCTATAGGTAGTGGAAATCCGTTTTTTGGACATGCTTTATTTAAATCCTTGAATTTGACACAGACACGTATTTGTCCATTTTTCTTTTTAACAAGTAAAATATTGGCTAACCACGTGGGGTACTTCTCTTCTTTCACAAAGTTGGCGTCTATCAATTTCTTCACCTCGACAATGACTTGTTGTTCTATTTCAAGGCACATTCTTCTGGGAGCTTGTTTTATTGGGGTTATATTCTTCTCTACCCCAAGTTTATGGATTGCAACCTCAGCTGACAGTCCTGGCATTTCTTCATAGCTCCATGTAAAGCAACCTTTGAAATTTATTTATAGTTTGACCAGTTCTACAGATTCTTCGTCATCAAGTAAAGAACCTATAAATGTAAGTCGAGGTCGTTCTTCAGTCTCGAGGTTATTCTCTTTCAATATATTAATGATAGATTTAATTTTCTCCTCAAATTCTGGGGGAGCATCTTCTATTGGTTGATCAGTAGAGTCATCCTCTACATCAAGGCAATCCTCTTCTAACTCACTAGTAACAACCATGCAAAATTCATAATCATCGACTAGTCCAACTGTACCAAATCCGAGACATTCTTTTGAATTGGGAGTTTGACTTTTAGCATTCCATAATTTTTCAAAAATTTGAAATTTATCTTTTGGCATTTGTTTTGGTAAGTGTCTCTGTTGAATTAACTTTTTTACACAAGGCGAGAATTAACCAAAAGGTAATTCCATTAATTCATTAGAATCAACATCCAAATTTACATGTTTTTCAAGGTTCCATTAATTCATTAGAATCAACATCCAAATTTACATGTTTTTTAAGCTCAGTAGAGGTAGGCATTTCCATTAATTCATTAGAATCAACATCCAAATTTACATATTTTTCAAGCTCAGTAGAGGTAGAAGCCCGATAAAATTTGATCGGCTTTGTACCATCACTACAGACTTCCTTGAACTCTAAACTCTCGTCCTTTTGCGGGAGAATCGGATTAAGGGTCATATTATTCACATAGAGGTTTATTGGATCATACATTGTTTCATACTTATTCTTCTCTGTATCTTCTAGGGATATCTCTTACTGAAGTCTTTTCTATTTTGTCATCATTATTTCATCTTCAAAACTGTCTTCATCACCAATGTTGATGGTTGGCCTTGTCCGTTCAATAATTAAATTGATGTTTCCTCGTCTGCGTCCTCAGCCTCGACCTCGGGTGCATGAACTAGAAGAACCTCCACCAACTCGTTGTAAGAGGGTGGTAGAAGGTTGTTGAAGCGGAGTTGTATGGCCTCCTCTTTATGATTCTTTTGAATTTTCATCTTTGTTTGTCAAAATATTGCACGAGAAGACAGTCTTCTTTGGAGGCGCGTAGTAGGCATCATCTTCATGGATACCAACTTCATGCACTGAAAATGATTTTAGGTCTGCCTTGATGTAATTTTCTTGACCATCTTTGCGGTATTTAATGCACTGGTGTAGGGATGATGAAACCATATTTTGCTCATGAATCCATGGTCGACGCAGTAGAGCGTTAAAAGAGGTCTCGACATTGATAAATATGAAATTTAGCTTTTGTCACGAGTTCTCCAACCTTCATAAGTAATGTAATTGATCTGAGGGCTCTTTCTCCCTCTTGATTGAAACCTATTAACATCATTTTATCTACCGTAAGCTCTTGAGCTTCAATATCCAAATAGGCCAATGTTTGTAGGCTCATCAAGTTAAGAGAGTAAGCTCTTGAGCTTCAATATCCAAATAGGCCAATGTCCGTAGGCTCATCAAGTTAAGAGATGCCCCAGGATCCACTAAAACTCTGGATAACACAAATTTACCTCTGTTGATGGAGATGTAGAGCAGACCGTTGTGGTCGGAGATACCGAGAAGCAAGTCTTCATTTGTGAAGGTTACCCCTGACTGTTCTCTCAGCGAGCAAATTTCATCTGAGGATGTGCTAGCCAACTGAGCTAAGCAAATTTTTGGGTCAAGCAAAGCTGTAAAAAGAGATTCTCTCATCTTCTTTGACAGGATCAGAGCGTCGTAGATGCTTAATCGGGCAGGCAACTTCTTGAGATAAGCTAGCACGTTGTGGTCTACGTTGTAGGATCCTCTAATTTTATCTTGATCATGTGGTTCTTCCACTGGTCGAGGTGGGGATATCTCTTACCGAGTCATTATCTATTTTCCTTTATTTGTTGGAGCTATTCTTGGTGATAACAATTTTCCGCTCCTTAAGTTAACTTCTGTGACATCTTCTTCTTAAGATATCATTTTTGAATCTTCCATTGTCTTCTCCTCTTCGTTGGAAACATCTAAGTTGATGGAAAATGGTGTACCATGATGTTCTTAAATTGGCCCCTTGTTATTGGTGCTATCGTAAGCGATATCATTGATGTCTTCTTTGGACTTGACAACGAGTTCATCAGACTTGAGTATGATTTGAGGATCATTTTGAGAATTGAGATCGCAGCTAGATCGGTCATAATCAGTCACGTTATCACCAGAAACAGTCAAAACATAGCTGAAATATCAATCATTATATTCATAAGACCCCAGAAGGACAAAAAGATAATCATACAAAGTCAAGGGTTCGAGGAACTTCTTCCCCAAATCCGAGACAACCAATCTAGTAGAGGCATCCCCTATCCTACCCCTCATGCTATCAATCTTTAAAGTGAAGCTTTTCTTCTTCTTGTTCTTTGTCCTTGAGGACGACGAATCCTCTGGTGAAACCTTCATCTCGGGCTCGATATGTTGTGGACTCTGAATAGTGGCTTTTTTTATGTAGATTGGATCTTGTTCAGTATCTTCTTGGATGATCTGCTCTAGACCTCATTCCATCCTTCTTCAGTATTCGATGAATCATGTATTTGATTAAGGACCCTCTTGAGTTCATCCCAAGTTGTACTCCATCCATTTGTTCAAGTATACAGATCGATTAGGGAGATTGGCTCAGCCGAAATCATGTTTATGGAACCTTTTTCAGGTTCTCTCAAATACTCCTTCAGGATTGTAATGTTCTCTTACTTGAGGTTCTTCTCAAGCCAATCCTTAAAGACAAAAAAATTGTCTATAGTGTGCCCAAGCAACCGGAGGTATGGGCAATAATTTGGTTCATTCTTCTTATCCACCTCTTCAGGTTTCTTTGGATCAGGTATTTGAATTTTGGTTTCTTCATCATGCTTTTGAATATTTTAGGTATGACTTCATCCTTGAAAGAATACACAACTTTTTGTCGCTTTAACAGAGATATTCTCTTACCCGTTGTTCGAGGTAACCCCTCCTAAGGCGGCCGTTGGTTGGATTGACTGCTCTGTTTCTAAGAATACTGTGATGAAGACTGGCAATGTTCTTCTGCATATATCTTTATCGGCTGCTTTCCTTTGTGGACAGTCGCGATTACTCCTGATTTCTTTTTGAACAATCTGGTCACCTTAGCCTTTTCATGGGGCTCTATGTGCTTCATTTCATCTTGAAGACTGTTGGCTTTACTGAGTAGCTTCTAGAAGGATTTGATGGTGTGTCGCTTAAGCAAGAAAGCTACTGGCCTATGCATGCTCTTGAGTAGAATCTCAATCACTTGATCTTCCTGTAGCTGAGGTTCACATTTAATGTTAAGGTTTCTCCACCTCAAAATATAGTCTGCCAAAGTTTCGCTGGGCTTTTGCTTCTCCATCATGAGCTCTCCAATAGACACATTATGTTGTGCCCTCACAAATCTTTTCACAAACAACTTTTCCAACACAAAAAAATGTTTTAACTGACCTGTTGGCCAAGTAAGTGTACTAGTCAAAAGCAATTCCTGACAAGCTACTGACGAACTGATGGCAGAGTAGAGCCTCATTATTCCTCGTGTTGCCATAACTGGCTTGGAAAGTTGCTATGTGTTTTCTAAGATTTCTAGTCCCGTCGAATATCTTGAAGTTTCGGGCCACAAAACCCTTGGGGAAAGGTATGGCATCGAACTCCTCTGGGTAAGGTCTACCCTTTAAAATTGATGTATCGCCCTTGGATTGGGCTAAGGCGTCCCTCACTTATTCAACCATTTGCTTGAATTCCTTTCTGACATGACACCTGATGGAGAATTTTTCTATAGTTTTTCATCTTTTTCTACTGAAGTATCCTCTCTTATTTCATTTGTGATTTGAATGATTTCTGGCTGATTAATCTCTAGAGAAGCCAATCTTGGTGCTTGCGATTGCCCCTGACTGGCGGCCATGACGGTCATAGCTGCAGTCATCTCTTCTATTTTTTTCTCCAGTAGACTGACTTGCTCATCCCTTAGGAGGATAACCCCACGCAGCTCATCTACGATGTTCTCTTTGGTGTGAGGTTGAGCCTCGCGCCCGGATGTGGTAGCTCTGGTTTCGATCACATGGACATCCATGAAATCCTCCTCTATGTAATCATTGTAATCAAAATCTTTATTGTCGCTATTGACGGAAACTCTGTGCTCTTGAGCTAACTCAGAAATCTCAATCCTGAGTTTTTCAACATTCTCCTCAATTATTGATTCCTTGATTGCTTGAAGATCTGGAGGACCTTGGTGGATATCCTCTAGTTGTTTCTCCATCTCGCTAGCTATTGTCGCGACAATGTCAGATATTTCAGATCCTCGTTTTACTTCCTGTCGTGTAGGCTCACTCAACTGTATCGGTGCAGCAATCTTAGGTACCCATACCCTCTTCTTCTTCGACGATGATGTCTCAAGACGAGACGTCTTAGCAGAGACATTGGTATGTCGAGGGAAGGTATGCTCCCCGTGGTGAAGTCCGGCTACAGTGTTAGGTAATCATTTCATCTTCATCTCTGGGATTGCAGGGATGATGGGTAAGATTTTCGGACCCAGTCTCAACTTAACTGGTCGATGGCCTGTAGTCCTGGTGGCAGTATGATTAGTAGTAATCACTGTATTATCAACTCTGTTCCCTAAGCGGACCCAAACGGGAATGCGAGTAGGTGGTGCTCCAGTTGTCTTACAGGATTGTCTGGTGTATTTGAAGCCCTTCAAAATTTCCTTCTTCATGCACATAGAAATTGCATCTCCCACTTGTTTAAATAACTTGCTAATCGAACATCCTTCTTTGCTAGCAACACTTCTGAAAATTGCGCTAACTCGAGTGATAGGAGTAAACTTCTTTTCCTCCTCACTGTGTCCATGGAGTGATGGTAATGCAACAGCGATCCTCTGAATACTCTCATATCCATCAGTGTTTGTCAGAGGATGGAATCTACTCCCTCATATGAGTGGATAAATTTCCAGTAGCACTTCTTCATCTTGATGAGGTTCCTCCTCAACGGGTATCTCCTTGAGAGCCTAGGCTTTGATAGCCCTTCAAACTCTTCTGTTGCGGTTCCTCCTTTGAGTTCTGGTCAGTGGTACAGTCCTTGAGCTTGACCCAATTTTAAATACTGGTGGTGGGAAAGTTAATCCCTCAGTCGGATCTTCAACGATCATCACTTCTTTCCCCTTAGCACCAGTGATGCTAGCAGGTTTAGTGGGTGTCGTGACGGCAGTAGCTTTAGCTTTCTTGCAGGCAGGTAAGTCTTGAAAGCAGTTTAGGTTGAATTCTGTAGACGATTCTTGCATTTCCGGAGTAGCAATCTTTATCATTACGAATGGGGCTTTCCCAAGGATAACCTCAAGATCCTCAAATTCAGCTCCGAACTTGTTGGTGGTAGCGACGTTTTGGGCGCTTCGGTCCTTTTGCAGGTTGCAGGAAAAGATCAGCTTTGAGTAGGCCATTGCAACAGGCTTTAAAACAGAAATTTTTAGGGTTAGTTATATAGCCAAAAACCTTGTAATCTTTAGTGCAAGCACTGAAAATATAGGTTGAACTGTAGACCGGGCGGGTCTTAATTTATGGGTATTTTTAACATCTTTGTTTAAAAAGGTGTAAAAATTTAATTATATAAGAAAATTTCAAAAGTGCGCGCAGCATAACACAATTTGGTTTAATTTGTGGATTATCAAATCAAACTTCGAAGAGGGATGTGAAGAATTTTAGGACCCAGTGCGGGACCCAATTAGTGGCAGAAAATGCCCAGGTGGAACTAGTCCACTGACACACCTATTGAGCATCCGACCCCATATATAAAAAAAATTTAAAGAGTCCCTAATGGCCTTCTAAACCCCTCTGTTCAAAGATGGTTGAACAGCTAGTCCTGAAGTCCAAGGAGTTGACCATACCTTCCCAAGACAAAAATGGGTAAAGTATGTCAATGGAAGAAGGGTAATTTGGTCCAAGAGGGCATAGACACATTACCGTTGTGTGAAAACAATATTTCTTGATTTGAATAGATAGAAAATTTGACCCCAGTGAAGTCGCCAGAAGCTGTCGGCGCAATTTTTGGTTGGTTTGTGGGTAGTTGCCCGTAATAAGCTGTCGGTCGCCGGAATCGAAATCTCGTCGGCCGCTTTGGAAGGACGTTGAAGTAGAAAATCAAAATGACCCCATTTTTTTCATAATTTAATGAAAGATCACTATACCTCAAATCATGTATCTATCTCAAAGGATAAACACAAGACTTGAGGATGAGGCTCGATCAAATAAACTAAAAAAGTATGACATCCGTCTAGTCCGCAAAACCTTTGTATTTGCCAACAAGTTCCCCTGTTTAATATAAAGAATTAAATAGGCTTTATATTAAGCTGGGTTCAGACATGCTTCCTATAAGGACAAGCACCTATAGTTAATTACATCTTAAATGACCAAAGTCACCCAAGAAGACTCTCGATAAAAATCAAGAAAGATTATCTTCAAGGAATTTCAAAGGGTAGGACTCTTTAACGAAATCAGACGTAGAGGTGTGAAAAATATTATTTTCTAGGAGTTCCAAAGGGTAGGACTCTTCAATGAGATCGGACGTCGAGGTGTGAAAGGGGATTGATTCAAATTTGGAACATTTTACTATAGAATCCAAAGGAGGAAGAACTGAGGGATGTCAGGGATCCAGAGGCGAACCTCGGTGACTTCCCAAGCTATCCTAATGTTTGGCTTAAATTTAGAGGAAAAAAATTTAAGTGTTTCATCCTGCCAATTTTATTAGTTAGGGCTTACATTCTTGTGAAATGATCACACAAATAGCCTGGAAGATATGAAGATTTAAGCCGTGATAAACTATAACCTCGGTATCCTAAAACGAGTTAGGGCTTATCTTGTATAGCAGGGCTATACAAAGGTCTAAAGATAAGATGAGGATTTACGTTGCGTAAGCAAGAAACCTCAAAGTCATATGGTTGTGTTCTTTAAGTCTAAGGAAGAAAGATTGGTTTAGCTAGGGGAGACAAGTTTTGCTGTTGAAGATGGTCGTGCTGCCCACCATGCTAGCTCCAAGCCCCTGCCGCAATGACTTTGAGTTTTCTAGTGTGTCAAGTTATAATGTCAAATCAGGTGGACCTATGGTTGAAGTTCTTTAAATTTTATGAGGGCATAGTAAAGTTTATTAGAGCAACACCGGTTAGAATCCTACGGTTTTCGATTTTGGCACCACTATTTTCTATTGGATTAAATTAGTCCAAACGAACTCACTAAACTCAACTTAATGAGTTCCATAATTTTATATAGAACGTGGGAAGCATCGTTAGCAACCGTAGGTTACCTCCTCCGAGGGATTCCCGATCATCCAATAGAGACGTCTTAGTTTAGTTGAAGTTGTAGTTTTGTGTGAGGTTTGTGATTAAATTTTGAGTTATTTTATATTTTGAATGTTGTGGCGGTGAATTTTATCTTGATTTTGGTTTTGATTTTTATGCAGGGTGGCATCATTGTTTAGCATGCAAATTTGCAGGTATAAAAGTACAATATGAAAGTACAAGAAAGACGACGCTAAAAAATGTAAAAGCGTACCTGGCGAGCCTTCTCGTTCCACCACCTGAAACTTAAAAGGCATGTTAAGGCAGTTTATATGAAACAGGGAAGTATAATTTTGGTAGTTTTCCTAACCCTATGTCATATCTTGGTGAGTGCCTATTGATCAATTAAAGATGACTTTATCAAGCAAGATATATTAAGTTTAGTAGATCTCCGAGGTGTCCAACAGATCTAGAGAAAGAACCAGGGTCCGTGCTACTTTCTCGCTGCCTGGTGGAAAATCTCGAGTTCTTTTAAACTTATTATGTTGCTTAATAATTCATCCTATAGATACCCTTAATGCTCATTGAACACTAATGTCTCCATTATCTTTAAGAATAGGGTAATTATTACTTATTATTTAATTTAAAAATTTTGTGAGTGAATTTACTTAAAGGGCAAGTTGTTGTAACCTGAACACTCAGCCAATTTTTTAATTAGGCTTAGTGGTGTTTCAAGGATGTTTGCTTATATTATGTTTATTTCTCTAATCCTCATTTAGTCAATTTTGATTTGGCCTAAGACACCACTAAGCCCTTAAGATCTAGCTAAGTGTGTTAATTAGTTTTGAAAAGGTTAAGCTTTAAGTGGTCATGATTCATGATTTGGATTTTATTTGAAAAAAAGATAGGGGTATTAAGTTGACTAATTATTGACTTCAAAACTCACACCCTTAAGTCCAAGATCATTTCATTTTAATAAACTTCCAAATTTTTAATGAATTAGAAACTTATTAACTTATCTTTTCAATTAAGAAAGTTAGATTGGTTTCTACCTATTAATTCCTTATGTTTCAAACATCAAAGAAATTGATTAAGATCAGAGGTTACCCATTTCTCTCCTTAAATAAAGCCTAAATGTTAATTAAGGCTAGTTTTCTAAAATTACACATTTGCCCCTAAGGCTCTAACAATTCATAATTTATAAAATTCAATTCAAATGACTTTAAAATTTTTATCCTATCTCATTCATGGGTCAATTAAGATATCAGAGGAGAAAATATGATTTTTCAAAATTTAAGTTATTTTATATAATTATTTTCATGCAAAAAAAGGATTTTTCAATGAAAATTCCTAACATGACCAAGGTAAATTGTAATCCTTTGAAATTTTTAATGGAGGTAGGCCTAGACCAGAGAAGCCTTTGGACCAAATTTCATGAGTTTTTGAATTCTCTATGATTTATCAGAATTATTTTAAGTTCTGGGTTATTTAACAAAAATTAAATATTTTAAATAATGAAAATTAATTTTTATGTCTTTGAAAAACCTCTCTGAGGTTAAAGAACCCAGAGGAGCAAATTTCAATTTTTTTTTATTTTTCTTTGATTTATTGGAATTATTTTAGTGAAAACTCATTTTTAGCCTTAAAAATTATAAAGCTTTGAAATTCAATATCTTTATTTAGAAAATCGGGAAAAATATTATAATTATTCCTAAGTGATTAGGAAGCAATTTAGAACATTACCCTGAGTTTTATTATTTTTGTGTTTTTTATGAATTTTTAATTATTTTAAATATTTAAAATAGGTTAAAAATCAAGTTTTTATTCTTTTTTGTGTTTTTCATCAATTTTTAATTATTTTAAATATTTAAAATAGGTTAAAAATCAAGTTTTTATTCTAAATATTAAATTATTCAAATATTTAAAATAGGCTAAAAATCAAGTTTTTATTTTAAATATAATTTTATTTTTAGAAAACACCCCTGATAATAGAGAACTCAAAAAACTAAGTTTCATAATTTTTTGAGTTATATTTTGATTCCCCTGATCACAGAGAACTCAAAAAACTAAGTTTTATAATTTTTTGAGTTATATTTTGATTTTTTTCTGATTACAGAGAACTCAAAAAAACTAAGTTTCATAATTTTTTGAGATATATTTTGATTTTTAAAAATACTGATCACGAGGAACTCAAGACACTAAGTTTCATAATTTTTGAGTTTTATTTTGATTTTTAAAAATCATTTAAGTGTCAAAGTGGCATTTATCTTTAAAAATCAACTTAAGTTATCAAATGAACTCAAAATATTTTGAACATTTTTTAGTGAGTTCTCTGAATCATAAACCCCCGTGAAGATAAAAAATCAAGTCATTTAAATTTTTATATTTTCCAAAACTAATTGTTTTAGTGATTAAGTGTTTGTAAAATTTAAGTGCATTTTAAATGACTTGACCCATGGAATTATTTCCAAAAGCTTCTCTAGTCAAAAATTTTATAGAATTTTCTAATCAATATGTTAATTTTCATGATTATTTTAAGGAAATAATGTGCAAGATCTTGAAAAATATGGATCTCTATATAGGAACCTCCTCTGACTTTGAAAAAATCAGAGGATGTTTCCGTTGATAGAGGCTACAACTTGCCAAAAATTTAAGTCAAGGTGTTGTATCAAGATGCATAGAGAATTAAATGATCCCAAAGAGTGTTTAATTAATAAAAAATATTTTATGCTTCAAATGGACTTGAAATTTATTCCACATTATTCTCCTCTGTTCAATGAGCAAGAGGTATTTTAATTTTATTTTTGTGATTTTTCTACATAAAGTTATGAATTTTCAAAGTTAGGGGTATTTAAATAAATAGAAAAAGCCTTATTTTTCTATTTAAACCGAACGTGCCACCTCAAGTTACGACGACTCCGAAGGCATGAGTGGCGCGCTCTGGTTGGACGCCGCCATCAACGTAGCTGCTGACTCAGGCCGCTGTTTATGTTTTGAAGCATCGTCCAGCTTGATCTCCCTCATCCATTTGATACATGCTTGATCAAACGACTCCCATCGTCGTCCTCGATAGAATGATCTCGTGACCAACCACACTAAAACCCTAAGATCTCGACCTAGACTCAACCAAATCACCTCGGGTTTGATCCTATGGACTCGTCTAAGTGAGATGAACACTTCCATATGATAATCTAGCAATCAAATTAACTCTAAGTAAATGGAGAATCAAAATAAGCTCAGGATGAGGTGAGGTTTTATACCTTTGCTCTGAGAGGTTAAGCTTTAATCAGAGGGTTTTGGCACATTTGCTTTGATCTAAAGAGTCTAGGGATTGAGTCCCTGGTTTTAGTGTAAGGCCTAGGTATGAATTTAATTACGGCCGGATTTGGGTGTTGGTCAGAGCTATGGTAGAGGCTCTGTGGAAGGGGGATTTTATGGGACTTTGGCTTCTTTCACTATTTTGTAGGTGTGGGTAGAGTTAATTTGAGTTTGGGTGGATTGTGGAGATGTATTGGGTTCTATCCTGGTTTCCAGCAAGGTTCCAAGCTCAAAATTGAGCTCCGGAAATGGGAGTTGGTGAGGGAAAATGGTTGGAATGCATTGAGGAGATCTTATGGAAGCTCTGTGTGAAGTTTGGAGAGGTTTCACTAAGGAAATTTTAGCACTTAGTGTAATAGCCATGGAGGTGGCCTTTTATAAAAATGGGTTTATGGTGTCTGTCATGGCCAATTAGGAGGTGTAATGTGGGGCTTAGGTGGAGGGCAGAGGAGCTCCATAGTTTGATTTGGATGATCTGGCCTCTAGGTTTTATGTCGGTGAAGCTCAATGTAGGTGGCTCTCGATTTTGAGCTTTTCCAGACACTAGGCTAGCCGGCCGGCCAGGGGTAGATGGCTAGGAGCTCAGGGAACCCAGGGGAATATGTCACAACAATTTATTACAATATTACCTAATTTTGGTAAGGATATCTTAAGCACATGATTTTTTGGGAATAATATCCATTGATTTTGGGGACCTTTGTTCCATGGCTTGATTTAGGTAGTTTCATGGTTTTTGGACTGGTCACTAATTCCAACTAATGGCTATGATGGAGTTAAGTTGGTGACTTTAGGGTGGTTAGGTCACATTTAGTGCATGGGTCCAAGTGGGTGCAAATGACCAAAACATAGGTTTGGGCTAGGTTATCTATGTCAATTGTCCCAAATAAATGTTTCATTTGGTGTATATGATCATAAGGAACAACTTTAGTGAAGAATGGAAGTGGTTTTGAGCTCAACTGAAGGGTCAATTTGAGGAAATTTTGATTTTTAGTCAATTTAGTCATGTTGGGCTAGGCTTGGGTCTAGCTTGGGTTAGACACGGGCTAAGTTCAAATTGACTGTTGTAAATGGTCAATAGGGATCTCATGAAGAGTTTTCAACATGAATTGGATGCCAATTTGTGGGTTAAGGNGTACTTCCTGGCTGGTGAGATCATTTTAATCTTATGTTTTGTTATATTCCTTGCATTTTTGCGATGCCTCCTGTTTCTCGTTCTTTTGTTGATGTGGTTTTGGATGGAGGGGGTGGTTCTTTGACCACACCCAACACTGGTATGTTTCCGCAAGGGTTTCATGTTACTCTTATTCTGAGAGGGGATTACTCTTTCATTAAGAAGTTGGAAAAAAAAACGGGAAACTGGCTTTGTATGTCACTGAAGATGAAACTTCGATTCTTGCTTCTTCTTGTCGTTTGACCCTTGTTGGTAAATTTATGAATGGTATTCCAAAAGTTGATTTGATTAGGAGAGAATTGAAATGCTAAAATTAAAAGGTTGGAATCTTAGATGGAAGACACATCTTAATACAACTTGCTAATGAAGAGGACTATACTCGTCTCTTTGTGAAAAGATTTCTACAGAAAGAAAATAGTGTGTTGAAATTCTTGAAATGGTCTGTTAATTTTGACCCTAAATCTGAACTTCCTATCATGCAAGTTTGGATTCATTTTCCATGACTTAAACTGTTTCTTTTTAATCATGAGATACTTATCTCTCTTGCGAATGCATATGGTAGGCCTTTGAAAATGGATAGCACCACTTATACGATTTTAAGACCATCAGAAGCTCGTATTCTTATAGAACAAGACATAACACAAACATTTTGCAATGGAATTTGGATAGGGTCGCAACATCAGGCATACTGACAACCTGTTGAAATTGAAAGGCACTCTCCTTATTGCACTCACTATTTTATGTTTGGTCATCATACTTCATCATGCTATAGATTGAATCCTAATCTAAAAAATACTCATAATATCCCAGCCACTAGTCTTGAAAACCACAATCGTATTGATCCCCAAGGTATCCCACCTTCTGTTGATAATGAGGTTGATTTAGGGGTAAACCTTTCTATATAAACTACTAATTCCAGTTTGGAAAATTTAGGCAATGAGACTAAACTCACACTTTCGGATGTGATCCCTCAACGAGAGTTACCTGATGATGGTAATGTTATAAATGATGATTATAATGCACTAAATGTGAATGTGGCTATTGATAAGTCTGTGGAGACAATCTTACCAAACCCCTTACCTGCGATTTCTACTGTTTCTGATAAAATTCTTGAAAATCACAAGGTTTCTATTCCCTCTAGTTCTACTGTTGATACTAATACTTCTTCACAACTTGCAGCCAAAATTTTAGAAAACGAATGACAGGTTCAAAAGCATTCAAGAAAAAAGGCTAAACCAAATAATGAGCTTTTTAGTCTTAATGTAAGCAATATCATACAGGAAGGTATCTATCATTCTGATGGGGAGCAGTTAGTCAGCCCTACTAGATCTTCTAAAAGGGCTGGCTCACGTCATCATGTTTAACATTATGGTTTGGAATATTATGGGAGTGGCGGACCCTAACTCCCTTAATAAACTCAAACATCTTAGTAGGGTTTACAAGCTTCTCATTTTTGCTATTTTGGAGCCTATGGTTCATGTTAATAAAAGTAGAATTTTCAATAAATTTAAAGGGTATCTTTCCTATTGTAACATTAATAACTAAATTTGCCTTTTTTGGAAGCACTCTGTCAATCTTTTTATTATTGAATATGAGGAACGATATGTTTTAACACAGATCAAGTTTGAAGATTTCTAAGGGTGGGGAACTTTTATCTATGCTAGTTCACACCTGCAATATAAATATTTCCTTTGGCAAAAACTTGAGCTTATGGGAAGTCATATTAATGAGAATTGGTTTGTTGGAGGTGACTTTAATATGATTATGAAACTTATGGAGAAAAAAAGGGGTGGTAGAGCTGATCTTGCTCTTATTAACAGATTCTTTAACTCTATTTCTAGCGTAGGACTATTTGACTTAAATTATTCTGACTCTCCTTTTACATGGAGAAGGGGTTTTCTTTATCAACGCCCGAATCAATATTTAGGCAATTCAACATTTTTAAGCTATTTCTTATTATGTGGGTTCAACATTTTAGCTTTGCTACGTCTGATCAAAATCCCATTATACTTACTTTTACATTTAATGTTAAAACGAGTATATCACGTTTTAGGTTTCTTAATGGCTGGACTTCTCACGATACATATTTAAATTTGGTGAAACAGGTATGGCAATATGATGGATCTGAGATTCCATGGTTTGTTCTGGGGCAACTGCACAAAAAAGATGGTTGCTCATCTCATTAAATGGAATTATCAGGTCTTTCGTAATGTACATTAAAAAGTGTTGGATGCACAGAATATTATTGACTCTTTGGAAGCTCAACTCATTTGCACTCCTGATTTGATGGATACTGTTTCTCAAGCTCATGTTTCTTTAATGGATGTTATAGCTATTGAAGAAAATTTTCTTCAACAAAAGACAAATGATATATCCCTTGTTGTGGGGGGATAGAAATACTAAGTATTTTCATGTCACTTTAAAGCACAGAAGAAACATTAATATTATTTTTAAAATTAAAAATGAGAATGGGAAAATATTTACTAGCATGGATGATATTGGAGAAAGTGTTATTAATTATTTTACCGAGCTTTTTCAGTCCTCTACACCTGTTATTCCTGTGGAATCTACTCACTTTGTTGATGATTATCAATAGCCTCTATTTAACTCATCCCCTTGATGAACATGAAATACTTGATGCTTTTAAGTCTATTTGCCCCAACAAAGCTCCTAGTCTTGATAGCTTCTCCTCTTCTTTCTACACTCACTCTTGTTGATGTTATAAAGAAGGATATTGTTCTTGCTATACAAAGTTTCTTCTTTGGACATAATCCTGGTAAATATTTTAGCTCTGCTTTGATTGTGCTCATACCTAAAGGTAATAATAAGATTTCCTAGGATAATTTCCATCATTTTTCTCTCACTACTCTTATTTCTAAAGTTATGAGTAAGATCATTGTAAATAGGTTGCAGCCTCATCTTTCTAATATCATTACTCCACAACAATCTGCTCTCATTAAAGGTGGGGATATTACTTATAATATCCTTTTAGCGCAGGAGATGATTGATGATCTGGATAAAAAGTTCAGGAGGGGAAACATGGTCCTTAAATTGGACATTAAGAAAGATTTTGACACTATTAGTTAGGATTTTATCATAAATATTTTGCAGGCTAAAGGCTTCCTACATGAATTTTGCTTACTTATCAAGAGATTACTCTCTAATAACTACTATAGTGTAATGGTAAATGAAAAGCACATGGTTTTTTCTCTGCTAACATGGGCATTAAACAAGGAGATCCACTTTCTCCCACCATTTTCATTATTGCATTTGATTATCTTTCTAGGCTCATTAACAGGTTGCATATTGAGTATTATTATATACAATTCTCACATAAATCTTAGATTGTGGTGAGTCACCTTGCTTATGTTGATGATGTTATCTTTTTCTTAAATGCAAGCAAGCGTGCTATTAAAGCTTCAATGTCCTTGTTAAGGGACTTCCAAAGCACATCTAGGTTGATGTTTAATTTGGCTAAATGCTCTATTTATTTAGAGAAAAGTGCCCCCTCTAATATTCAAGCTTGGGTTTCCACTTATACTGGTTTCAAGTTATCTAAGCTCCCTATTAAATACCTTGGGGTGAATATCCTTAGAGGTAGGAAAAACAAACACAGATGGATGATGTGATTGCTAAAGTTAAACTCAAGTTAATGATTGGAGAAATACTTTTTTATCCAATGGTGGTAGACTCACTTTGTTGAAAATTGTCCTTTGTACTCTTCCTCTCTATTCTATGCAAGTTCTTAAAACCAAGAAAAGCACACAAAAACACTCTAGAGACAATATTCAACAAATTTCTTTGGAAAGATACTAGATCCTCCAAAATTTAAACCTTTTAGAAGTACAATAGTAGGCCTCTTTATGCAGGAGGGCTTGGTAAACTTCCTAAGTCAAATGCCCTCACTTTTTAATCATTCAAATTTTCATTTTTTCCAATTCACAACAATTCAAGTAATTACAATTTTGTCCTTTTATAAAAAATGCTATGAATGAGTTGCTACCCCATTTGTCCCTTATATTTCAATCATCCTAAGAAATAAATCATCATAAGTTAATACCCTCCCTCTAATTTAATCCTAAAAGCTAGGGTTAAAGTGTCAAATTCCAAAATTACAACTTTGCCCCTAGGGTTTACACCCCTAACTCTCATATTTTTGTTCAAACAGTCCTGAAACTTCATTGAACTTCTATTCACGAGTTAATTGAAATATAACAGAAGCATTTATATTTTTTTCAATTTTTATTTATTTTCTTATAATTATTTTAGTCCATAACTATAAATTTTCAATGTTAATTAGTTTGATTAACCAAAATATATTTTATGTCCTTAGGAAAATTTTATTGTGCTCCCATAGGTCAAAGGATTATGTAGCTTAATTTTCATGAATTTTTTAATTATATTTTAATTTTTAGTTAATTTTAATAAATAAATAAATAGAAAATATTGAAAATTAAATTTTTATTTTTTTCATTAATTTCTCTGACTTTTATAAGCTCAAAGAACTTGATTTTATATTTTTCTGATTTTTATTTAATTTTTTATAATTAATTTAATCCAAATAATAGAAATATATATTGAAATACTTAAAATACATTTTTTATATCTTTAAAATTTTGTAAGTTGATGTCTCTACTCAAGGAAAAATTTGTGACATTTTAAAATATATTTGTAGTTTTTAAATTTTTAATTATTTTAAAATAGAAAAATACCTAAACAAAATATTTTTAATTTTTTTAACTTCAATTTTTTTTCCTAAGTGCCCCTGACCTTCAATAGTTCACCAAAGTTGATTTTATAATTTTTTTTATTTTTATTTTATTTTTTATAATTATTTTAAGCAAAAAAATTATTATTTTCTTAGAATATACTTTTTTGTATCAAAAATAGGATTTCTGACTTTGAAATTTTTATAGGGATATACTAGATTTATTTTCTTTAATAATTTTTTGTGACTTTTTGAATTTTATTTACATATTTATAATTTTTTTGTCATTTTTAAGTAGGAAAATATTTGAAAATATATTTTTAATCAGGGAAATACTTTAAAATATTTTTTTTAATTTTAAATTTCTTTTTTTTATCCGAAGGAAAATACTGACCACAATGAATTCACCAAACTTGTTTTCATATTTTTGTGATTTTTATTTTATTTTTTATAATTATTTTAATTAAAATAAGTGTAATTAGCATAAATAATTAAAGCTTTTGATGTTAGGGGTGTTCTTTGACTTTGAAAAAATCATAAAACATCCTTAGGCTCATAAGAATAAGCCCTCAAAATTTCACGTAATTATGATAAATATATAATTATTTATTGATTACTTAAGCTTTGGAGTTTTTAATTAATTAAGAACCAAATATTAAAAATTTTTTTTTTTAATTTTTAATCTATAATATTCTACTTCATTCACTCATTACGAAGATATTTTTATTTTATTTTTGTGATTTCTTTACATCAAGATATGATTTTTTGAAAGTTATATAGAATTTTATATATTTAATTAATTCGAAAAACTCCTAATTTCCTACCTATCCAAGCGGCGCCGACTCAACCTCAGCATCTCTAAAGCCCTCATGCATTGGCATTCTATTGATTGCGCTTTCCACCTCAGCGCTACCTCGGCCCGCGGTTCACGTACCATCTGCCCTTTCGATCGAATATGAGAAGTCTGCTCCATACACTCACGAATGGATGTCAACCATTCATCGTCCCAACACACCCAAACCAAAGAACCGACCAACTTCTAGACCTAAGATCTTGCTCGATACTCAACTAAATCGAGTGTGGTTTGTTCATGCACTTTCATCTAAGTGAGACGAATCTATCTATACAGTTAAGTGGGTTTGGATTGTTTATTTCTTTCACAAAAGTTTGAACTGAGGGTAAAATAAAAATTGTTGAGCTATACCATTTTCCAAGAGGTGAAGCCTCAATTGGATGTGTTGAGAAGTTTTGCCTTGAGTCCAAGAACCTCCTACAGGCGTTGATTTTCTTTGAGGTTGGACCCAAGTATGAACTTGATGAAATGGTGGATCGGGTTTGATCTAGGTCTAGGTTAGAGGGTTTGAGAATGGTGGTTTTTGAATGGGGAAGTGATTTTAGGTTATGGGGAAGCTTCTGGAACTATCAATTTGAAAGTTTGATAGAGTTGGTGAAATGACCGAAAATCCTTTAGATTTCAATGAGCAAATTAGTGTTTCTCGGTGGGGAAGAAGGGCTGAGGACAGTGAGAATGAGCTTCATGAGGTTGTACGAAGGCTTGGATGCAATTTCACAAAGTTTCCCCAAGGTTTTTGCATCACCTCTTCTTGGTCGTGAAGTGGTGGTGTATTTATAAGCCAAGAATTAGGGTTCAATTAAGTTGGACAATGAGTGGAATATGGTGCATAGGTGGAGGGAAGGAGGAGGAAAGTGTCCAATTGGGATGAGCCACAATGGTTGGGCTCAATTTTGGGTTTTCTACATGGTGGTGCTCTCAGGTTTGGTGTTTTCTAGCAGCCAAGGTGGCTGACTAGTGTATGTAGGGTCGTTTTCTTGCTAAGGGAGTGCAGACATGGAGAATAGTGCAGTGATTTGACGTTTACCAAGTGTCCAAGGGGTAGATTTTATAGGAAAGGTTTTGAATTAATTTTGCACTTGACTTGGCCTGGAGTCATGGAAACATGTTTGGAGTGATCTCAAAAATTGTTGAGGTTGCTGGCTAGCTTGGTAAGAGGGTTGTTAAGGCTCTATCTAAGAGATTTTAGGTTATTTTTATCTTATTTTGTTTTTTTTGACCTCACTTTTGGTTGAGCTCTAGAAAACTTCTTTAGTAGCTTAGGCCTAGCCATAGGACTTTCCTATTGACTAGTCTTAGAAAACTAGAAAAGGTANGAAAAATCACAAAAATAAAATAAAAAATATTCTCTTGCTCAGTGAACAGAGAAGAACAATGTGAAAATAATTTTAAGTCCATATGATGCATATTTTATTTTTAATTAATTAAACACTGATTTGAATGTTTTGATTCTCCATGCATATAAACTTATCACCATAGCTTGAATTTTTAGCATGTTGTAGCCTCTATCATGGGGAACGTCCTCTGATTTTCCAAAGTCAGAGGAGGTTCCTAGATAGAAATCCATATTTTTCAAGTTTTTGCACATTATTTCCTTAAAATAATCATGGAAATTAGCTTGTTGATTAGAGAATTCCAAGAAAATTTTGGAAGGTCCACCATAACCAGAGAAGCTTTTGGAAATAATTTCATGGGTCAAGTCATTTAAAATGTACTTAATTTTCATTAAGATAATTAATTTTGAAAGATATGGACATTTAAATGACTTGCTTTTTAATCTCCAATGTTATTTATGATCCAGAGAACTCACCATAAGAAATTTAATATATTTTGAGTACATTTAATAACTTAAATTGATTTTTAAAGATAAACATCATTTTTGGAATTTAAATGATTTTTAAAAGTCAAAATATAACTAAAAAATTTATCAAAACTTATTTTTTAAATTCTCTGTGATCAGGGGCATTTCCTAAAAATAAAATTATATTTAAAATAAAAACTTCATATTTAACCTATTTTTAATATTTAAATAATTAAAAATTCCTAAAAATCACAAAAAATAATAAAACTCATGTAAATGTTCTAAATTGCTTTTTAATCACTTAAGAATAATTAGAATATTTTTTCTGATTTTATAAATAAAGATATTGAATTTTAAAGCTTAAAAATGATTTTTTAAAGGCTAAAAATGGGTTTTCACTAAAATAATTCCAATAAATCAAATAAAATTCAAAAAAATATAAAATTTTCTTCTATGAGTCCTCGAACCTTAGGGTGACTTTTCAAAAATACAAAACTTAATTTTATACATTTAAAATATTTTATATTTAATAAATACCCAAAAATTTGCAATAATTCTTAAAATTCAAATAAAATTTAAAAAATCATGAACTTTGGTCCAAAGACTTCTCTTATCTAGGTCTACCTCCAGTAGAAATTGCAAGGGATTAGAAGTCAACTTGATCAAGTTAGGAATTTTCTTTGAAAAATCCTATTTTTGCATGAAAATAATTATATAAATAAATTAAAATCTGCAAAAATCACTTTTTCTATTCTGATGTCTTAATTGAACCATGAATGAGGTAGGATAAGAATTTTAAAGTCATTTGAATTGAATTTGACAAATTATGAAGTGATAGAGCCTTAGGGGCAAATGTGTAATTTTGGAAAAGTAGCCTTAATTAAAATTTAGGCTTAATTTAAGGAGGGAAATGAGTAACCTCTGATCTTAGTCAATTTATTTGATGTTTTAAATAGANGGCTTGTATTTAGTTTATATTTGTCATATCAAGTGTTAATTTCAGTTTAGGATTGGAATTATGACCAATTAAGATCAAATTGATGGACATTTGGGTTGAATTTGGGGAAATTTGGGTCTGTAAAGGTAAATTTGGGGATTTTGGTTAAAGATGGCCAAATTGGCCAAATTGGGTCATATGGTAGTTGAGAGAAATGAAATTGAGAATATATTGTATTTTTTGGGATTTTATGGGAACTTTTGGAGTTTTTAGAATTTTGGGATATGGAGGGGTATCTTGGTAATTTGGGGTTGTTTCAGGGGTAAAAGGCCAAGATGGGTATTTTGGTAGAGTTGAGGTACCAACCATCACCAACAAGCTATGGACCAATGGAAACCCCATTTTGGGTCCTCCACATAGTGGTCTTAGCCAAACGATAACCCTGTGGCTGGTAGGTTTAGGGGACCATCTACATGAGTATCCCAAAAAGATCAAGCGATCTAGGCTAGAAATTTGAGTTTAGGGTTGTGAGTGATTGTAGGTGCAGATAAGTGTAGTGAGTGCCTCAGCTCCAGACCAACACCCAGGGTCAACCTTAAGGTCCAGCGGTCCTAAGGGCAACTCATCTTGAGTTTTCCCCATAGTGACCCCACATACTAAGTTTTTAGAGGTTAAGACCAACACGTGCAACTTCAAGTTGAGTAAAGAAGAGTTTAGAATTTCTAGTGGTGAGGGTACCTTTTCTAGTTCTCAAAGAATAGTCAATAGGAAAATCCTATGGCTAGACCTTAGGCTACTAAAGAGGAAAAAACTAAACCTCAACCAAAAGTGAGGTACTATGGCTAGACCTTAGGCTACTAAAGAGGAAAAACTGAACCTCAACCAAAAGTGAGGTCAAGTCATATGGCTAGACCTTAGGCTACTAAAGAGGAAAAACTGAACCTCAACCAAAAGTGAGGTCAACTATTAGTCATTTCTTCCATTAAAGAATATGCTTCATCAAAAGGTTATGACATTAATGATCCACCTGCAGTAGCATCTATAATAGGTCTTAATGGTCCAACCAATCTATTGTAAAAGTTTTAAATTATTAACCAATCTGGCAAAGCATGGTGTGGACATTTTCTAATAAGATCCTTAAATCTTTTCCAGGCTCCATATATCGATTCCCCTTCAAACTGACAAAAAGATGTAATATCATTTCTAAGCTTAGCAGTTTTCAAGGGTGGAAAAATTTAGCCAAATAGATCTAGGTGCTAATGATTTTAACCAGGCCTTAGTTTTATCCCTTAATGAAAGAGGAAAAAGTCTAACCCAAACAACATCATTAGACACTCTGTCATATTTAAATGTAGCACAAATTTCAAGAAAAATAGCAAGATGTAAGTTAGGATCTTCAGTAGGTGATCCTCCAAACTGATTATTTTGTATCATTTGGTTAAAAACAGGTTTAAACTCAAATGAATTAGCAGCAACATCAGGATTTTGAAAAGTTAAATGAAGTTCATCTGTTGTCGGATTTGCATAATCTCTTAAAGGTTCTTGTCAATTTTTATTTATTAGATTTTCTATATTATTCACCATTTCTTTCAAATTTTTAGTTTCTCTTTGTTGTTTCTGAATTTTTCTAATAGTACGTTCTAATTCTAAATCGTAAGTACTAAACCTTCAGATCTAATATTTCGCATAAACAAATAAAGTATGCAAGATAAAAATTCTTTAAAAATATAATCTTAATTAAATTTCATTTTGGATTTTTTTTATTATAATTTTTTATGTTTTTATAAATTTGTATATANTATAGAGCTCAAAAAGTAAAGTTTTGGAAACCTTCCTAACTCTATGTTGTGTATTGGGGGTCTTTAAATTTTAAATAATATTATCAAGTAAAACATATTAAGTTGAATGGACCCCTAAGGTATTTACCAGTTTAAGAGTAGGGAGTAGGTTCATGAAACCTTCGTAATGTCTGGTAAAAGCCTTGAGTCCATTTAAACTTTATTATGTTGCTTAATAATTCATCTTGAATATCGTGATGCTCAGTGAATATTGATGTCTTGATTATTCCCAAGAATAAGGTAAATGTCATTTTACCTTTTAATTTGAAAATTATGTGGGTGAAGACCCTTTAGGAGACAAATTAGTGTTATTAAGAACACTTA
>JXCR01004060.1:176325-199789 GCA_002079205.1 Phalaenopsis hybrid cultivar
CTTGTATCTATCCCGAAGGATAAACACAAGACTTGAGGATGAGGCTCGATCAAATAAACTATTAAATATATGACGTCCGTTTGGTCTATGAAACCATTTTAATTGAATAAGTTCCTCCATTTAATATGAAGAATTGAATAGGGTTTATATTAAGTTGGGTTTAGAAAATCTTTCTATAAGGGCAAGCCCCTATAGTTAATTACAACTTAAATAACTGAAGTCACCTAAGAAAACTCTCGATAATAATCAGAGATTATTATCTTCAAAGAAGTCAAAAGGATAGGACTTTTCAACAAGATCAGAAAAAGAGGTGTTAATGGGGAATGACTCAAATTTGGAAAATTTATTGTAGAATCCAAAGGAGGAGGACCTACGGGATGTCAAAGATCTTGAGGAGAACCTCGGTGACTTCCCAAGTTATCCTTTTATTTGGCTTCAGTTTTTAAGAGAAATTTATTAAATGTTTTGATTTTTCCATGTTTATTTTTTTAGGACTTACATCTATGTGAAACAATCACACAAATGGTCTAGAAGATATGAGGAATTAGGTTGTGACGAACTACAACCTCAGAATCCTAAGACGTGTTAAGGACTATATTGTACAATAGAGCTAAACAAAAGGCCTAAGGATGAGTTGAGTATTTAAGTTGCATAAGCAAACAACCTCAAAATCCTTTAGCTTGTTGTTTAATTCTAAGAAAGATATGTTGTTGTAGATCCTCTTGTTGTTGAAGATGACCATGCTTCCCGCAATGCTAGCTCCAAGTTCCTTGCTGTAACGAGTTTAAGTTTTCTAATGTGTCAGGTTATAATGTCAAATCAAATGTCCCTATGATTATGTTTCTTTAAATATTATTGCGTATATTAAGGTTGATTAGAGCAACACCAGTTAGGATCCCATGGTTCCCTCATTCCGGCACCACTATTTTCTATTGGATTCACTTAGTCTAAATGATTTTACCAAACTCAACATAATGAATTCCATACTTTCATTCAGACAGTAGGAAGTCTCATTAGCAACTGTATGTTAACTCCTTCGAGTAATTCCCAATCATCCGATAGAGATGTTTTGATTTAGTTGTAATTGTTATTTTCTGATGTTTGTGATTAAATTTTGAGTTGTCTTATATTTTGAATGTTGTGGCGGTGAATTTTATTTTGGTTGATTTTAGTTTTGGTTTTGGTTTCATGACTATCCTAGTAGTTTTGGTTTTTGCGTCGGGTGAAATCTTTGTTTAACATGCAAGTTTATAAGCATAAAAATGTAGGCTAGAATGTAAAAGAGAAAACGGTAGTGAAAACTGTAAAAACATACCTAGCGAGTCTTCTCGTTCCACCACCTGAAAGGTCAGTACTTGCAAGGCATGTATATAATGTCATAATGAATTTTAAATTACATGAGTAGATGAAGGTTTAGCTACCTAACCCTATGTTAAGATTTTATTGAATCTCAGAAGATCTTAGTGGTTGATTTTAGAATAAAATATGACAAGTTCAATTTATCCTTCAGAATATTCAATAGATTTCAAAATGCTCAAGGCATGACCCCAGATCACTTTGAAGATCTCTTTAAATATTCCGAGCTCATTTTGGACATATCATATTGTTCCATTAATCATCCTAGGTTAAAATGTGACTACCCCGTTCTTCGGTGAAACTTGAAAATTAATTATCCCGACAATAGGATACTCAATTAATCAATTGATCTTTCATTTAAGAGTTTAGTGAGTGGATGCCCCGAAGGCAAGCTTAGGTCATTTAAAGATTTGGTGCCCACAATTAAGGTCAGGCTTGTAGTGTTTAAAGATGTTAATAACCCATCATATTATTTTCTAAATCCAATCAATTTGAGTTTAGACATCGAGCCTATGTCACTACTAAGCCCTTAACAATCATGATAGGTGAAATAGTGATTATCAAAATTTTAATTTAAATGATGTTTATTCTTATCAAATGGTTAAACCATCCTCAACTTTGGGCTTAAGAAAATTAAATTTTCATCTTTCTGACTTAAGCTCATCTCTTAAGAATTGTTCGATCTTAGTTGACTTCCAAGTCATGAAGCTTAGGAGATTTATAATCTTGTTGACATTGTGCAGAGGTGGTGAGTGGGTTTCTAACTTTTAATCCCATTGCATTTCAATCATGCAAACAAGCTTATTAAGATTAAAATTACACATTTTCCCCTTGGTTAATCCTAAATTTTGATTAAGACACTAAAGTCTAAAATGACTATTTTGCCCTTGGGGCACTTCACCTCATAACTCAGTGAATACAGCACAAATGACTTTGAGCATTTAGAGTGTCATATCCATTGAGTAATTAGAATGTTTAGAGGAGAATATGTGGACCTCTTAAAATTTAACTTAACTTAATTATTTATTTAAATTTAGAAAATAAGATTTTAGAAATTAATTTATTTGGCTTCCCTAGATAAGGTTTTTATTTATGAGAAAATTATTAAAATTTTCCTCAAGTCAGAGAAATACTTAGGCAAAATTTCATGATTTTTTTGAATTAATTTTTTATAATTAATTTAATAGGAAAATAAGAAAAATCTACTTTTAAGCCTTAAATTTTTTTTTTAATTTAGGAAAAATTAGGAAAAATATTTTAATGAGTCTCAAGAGATCAGACAAAAATTATGCACATTTTGAAATATTTTGACATTTTTGGGATTTTTAGTTGTTTTAATTATTTTAAATTTAAAATAAGGCTAAAAAATCAAGTATTTTACCAAAAATAACTTTTTTTTTCTAAGTGCCCATAATCACAAGGAACTCAGAAAACAACTTTTCATAATTTTCCCAAATGTATTTAATTTATTATAATTATTTTGATATAAAATATAAGGTTTCTTTGAAAATCAACTTTAGTACTTAAACTTAGCTAAATAATTTTCAAATTTTTGTAGTGAATAGCCATAATTTTTATTAACAATGTGGGATTGATTTTGTCAATTTTTAATAAGTATTTAATTTAAACAAATTAATACAAGATATTTGTATTTAATTAAATGTAGAAATTCACAAGGTAAACCAAAGCATGAAATTATTTTTCGTAAACTTCCATGATCGCAGAAACCTACCAAAATTATTCTCAAAATTTTCCAAGTGATATTTTGATTTATGTAATTAAAATAAGCCAAAATGGTCACTCTAGCTTGAAAATTAGTGATAGAGGTATAGAAATGCCCTCTGACCTTGGAAACATCAGAGAAAACCCCCTCTGTGATAAAGAATGAACCCTAAAAGTTTTAAGCCATGGTGAGCAATATTTAATCTTGGAGAATTAAAATACCATAGAGGGTATTTAATTCATTAAAAATTATATGTTTTCCAAATAATTTTTATTTTTATACCACATTATAATCCTCTATTCACAAAACAAGAGGGTATTTTTCTTTTATTTCTAAGTTTTTTTAGATAAAGATATATATATTTTTGAAGTTTAGGCATTTAAAATAATTTAGAAAGTCCATATTTTTCTACTTATCCACGCGGCGTTACCTCAGCCTACGACGACTCCAAAATCACACGCGGCGCGCTCCCATTCACTGCTCTTTCCACCTTGGAATGTCATGCGACCTACCGTCTCGCACTGAGAGTTGATCCGGCTCGATCCCATCCTTTCATTAGATACACGCGCAATCAAACAACTCTCCATTATTGTCCCCAAGTGACCTTACCCATAAGCCGCTCACACTAAAACCTTAAGATTTTGAACTAGACTCAACCAAATCGCATGGGGTTTTTTTCTAAACCCTCTTATCCACGCGGCGTCACCTCAACCTACGACGACTCCAGAATCACACGCGGCGCGCTCCCATTCACTTCTCTTTCCACCTTGGAATGCCATGCAGCCTACCGTCTTGCACTGAGAGTTGATCCAACTCAATCCCATCCTTCTATTAGATACACGCGCAATCGAACAACTCTCCGTTATCGTCCCCAAGTGACCTAACCCGTAAGCCGCTCACACTAAAACCTTAAGATTTTGAACTAGACTCAACCAAATCACATGGGGTTTTTTTCTAAGGGCTAAACCCTCTTATACTCAAGATGAGCACATCTATATGGTTAATCAAGTATGAAATCAAGTCATTTTAAATTGAGAATCAAAATAAGCTCGCGCTAGGGTTAGAGCTCAATACCTTTGTCTGAGAGGGAAGGCCTCAATTAGTTGGTTGTGGTAGCTTCGATTTGGTCCAACAAACCTCTATATAAAGTTTCCAGCTCTGATAAACTGTCTAGGTAAGAAATTGATGCAGGTGGTTTTCATGTGTTGTACTATAGCTAGGTTATAGGCTCTTTGAGAGGGGACTTTTATGGGGAATAAACTTCTCTTACCACAGGGATGGTGTGTGCACAAGTAATTTTATTTTAGTGAACTATGGAGCTATGGAGAATTCTGTCCTGGTTTTGGGCAGAAATTTGAGCTAAAAATTAGGCTTTCACAGTGGGGATCAGTGAGGCAAAATGGTGACAATGAACTTAGGAGTTCGTGGAGAGTGTCTGAGAGCAATTGGACAAGGTTTCACCAAGGATTTGGCACACTTCATGTATTCACCACGAGAGTGTGGGTTTAAAAAAATATGCTTTAGTGAGGCTACCAAGGCTTGAATTCTTGTGCAAATTAGAGCTTTGGTGGAGTACTGAGAAGCTCTAAAGAGCAATTATGGTGAGCAGGCCCCCAAGACTGAAATAGAGTTTGATTTAGGGGAGGTGGCGCTTGGTTTTGGAGTTTTTCAGCCACTATGCTAGCCGGCAGGGCCAAGGGTGGTGGCCAGAGGGTCAGGTGAGCTAGTTGGAGGGTTAATTATGATTAACCCTCCATGACAAGTGATGATGGAGGAGAAGTTTTGTTTAAGGCCCATAAATGGGTTAAGATCCCTTAAATTAGGGGACCCTTGGTCCAAAGCTTATTTGGGTAGTTTAAGATGGTTTAGCATGGTTAATAAAGTGTGCTTAGTGGCTGTGGAAACCTTAATTTGGTGACTTTAGGATGGCTAAGTCAATCTTGGTGTATGGGTTTAAGTTGGGCCAAAATGGCCAAAAGTTGGGTTTGGGTTAGGCTAGCCATGACTTTGAGGTCAATTGATTGATCAACATTGTGTAAATGATTGTCATGAAGGTTTTTGGTGAAGTATTGGAGTAAGTTTTAGTTCAATTGGAAGCTAATTTGAAGGATTTTGGTTAATTTGGGCATGTTGGAGTAGACTTGGGTCTAGGTTGGGTTAAGGTTGGACTAATTCTAAATTGGTGGTTGAAAATGGTCTATAAGAATGTCATGAAGAGTTTTCAACATAAATTTGGTGTCAATTTAAGGATTAGAGCATTCAATTTGATAGGATTTTTGAGACAGCCAATTTGGGACAAATTTAAGGATTTTTGGATGGGTTAAAATTTAGTGCAATTAAGGCTTCAAAAAGGACAATTTAAGGTTCACTTTGGTGTGTAGGATTATTACAAAGAATTTAGGATTCAGATTAGGACAATTTTAGTAGGCTATGGGATCCAATTAAGTGAGATTAAGTCATAGGGCTAAAATTGGGGGTTTGATTTTGATCAAAATTGAGCTCAAAACATGGGCAAATTAGGCTTGGATTTGGTTTTTCTTGGTCATATAAAAAGTGAATTTTAGTTTAGAATTGAAATTGAGGGAAATTTGGGCTAAGTTAATTGACATTTGGGATGAATTTGGGGAAAATTAGGCCTTTAAAGGCAATTTGGGGAATTTGGACAAAATGGTTAAATTGATAAAATTGGATTCAATTTGAGGGTCCCATATGATTTTCAATACATTTGAAGTGATTTTGGATGACTTAAGGAATTTTGGGGTGCCATGGGCATTTTTGTAATTTTAGAAAATTTGATGGTATTTTGGTAATTCTGGCAATTTTTGGTGATTTTTCGGTAATTTTTGAAGTTTCAAGTGGTTTGAATTTTTTTTTGCACAAATTTGGGTATTTTGGATGAATTTGAAAATTTTGGTGAAATTTAAGGTTTCAATGGCATTCAGGTAATTTGGGTGGATTTAGAAAAAAAGGTCAAGTTTAATATTTTGGTAGAATTGGGGTGCCAACCACCTTATATCAGCTATGGACCAATGAAATCCCCATTTGGGTCCTCTATGTACTGGTCTTAGCTAAACACTAGCCTAGGGCCAATGGGTTTATGAGACCATCTACATGAGTCTCCCAAAAGATCAAGGACTCAAAGTCAACAATTTTGGGTTTAGGGTTGTGAGTGGATATAGGTGAGAGTGAGTGTAAGTGAGTGCCCTAGCTCAAGACCAACACTTAGAGTCAGCCCTAAGGTCAAACAGTCCTATGGGGGATCATCATGGGCTCCCCCATGTTGACCCTACCTAATAAGTTCTAAGGGTTAAGACCAATATGTGGAACTTCAAGTTGAGCAAAGAAGAGTTTGGAATTTTTAAAAGTGAGGGTTCCTTTTCTAGTTTTCTAGGAATAGTCAACAGAAAAATCCTATGGCTAGACCTTTGGCTACAAATGAGGGAAAACTAAATCTCAACCAAAAGTGAGGTCAACACACCACAAATTCTCTACACTATTTTCATGTTGTTCTTGGGGTCGATACCGAGATTCTGATGTATTTGTGTGCTACCTCTTAGGTTGGATGTGAGTCCCAGTGCTTTCCTCCCTAATGTAGTAGATGTTTTCATTACAATCATTTGGATTGGATATGAGTTCCAGATCTTTCCTTCCTAATGTGACAGATATATTTTCCTGCTACCTCTTAGGTTGGATGTGAGTCTCAGTGCTTTCCTCCTCAACGTAGCATATATTTTCTTTATCATCATTTGGGTTGGATATGAGTCCCAAAGCTTTCCTTCCTAACGTGAAAAATATTTTTTCCCTCTACTTGTTGGGTTGGATGTGAGTCCCAACACTTTACTCCCCAATGTAGCAGATATTTTCCTCGTCACCATTTGGGTTGGATATGAGTCCCAGAGCTTTCCTTCCTGGTGTGATTGATTTACTTTTCCGCTACCGTTTGGGTTGGATGTGAGTCCCACTGCTTTCCTCCCCAACTTAGGATATATTTCCCTTATCACCATTTAGGTCTGATATGAGTCCTAGAGCATTCCTTCCTAGTGTGACTGATATATTTTCTTGCTACCTCTTTCGTTGGATGTGAGTCCTAGTGCTTTCCTCCCCAACTTAGCAGATATTTCCCTTATCACCATTTAGGTTGGATATAAGTCCCATAGCTTTCCTTCCTAGCATGACAACTATATTTTCTCGCTATCTCTTGGGTTGGATGTAAGTCCCATCGCTTTCTTCCCTAATGTAGTAGATATTTTCCTTGTCATCATTTAGGTTGGATATGAATCCCAGAGCTTTTCTTCTTAGCGTGACAAATATATTTTTCCGCTACCTCTTAGGCTGGATGAGCGTCTCAGTGCTTTTGTCCCCAACATAACAGATATTTTCCTTGTCACCATTTAGGTTAGATATGAGTCCTAGAGCTTTCCTTTCTTGCGTAAAAAATATATTTTCTCGCTACCTCTTGGGTTGGATGTGAGTCCCAACACTTTCCTCCCCACATAACAAATATTTCCCTTGTCATCATTCTGGTTGGATATGAATCCCAGAGCTTTCCTTTGAAGAGTGACCAATATATTTTCCTGCTACCTCTTAGGTTGGATGTGAGTCCCAGCACTTTCCCTTCAATGTAGCAGATATTTAACTTGTCACTGTTTGGGTTGGATATGAGTTCCATAGCTTTCCTTCCTAGTGTGATAGATATATTTTCTGGTACCTCTTGGGTTGGATCTGAGTCCCATCTCTTTCCTCCCAATTGTATTAGATATTTTCCTTATCATCATTTGGGTTGTATAAGAGTCCCGGAGCTTTTGTTCCTAGCGTGATAGAAATATTTTCCTCCTACCTCTTGGGTTGGATGTGAGTCCCAATTCTTTCCTTTTGAATGTAGCAGATATTTTCCTTGTCAGCAATTGGGTTGGATATGAGTCCGAGAGCTTTCCTCCCTAATGTGACAGATAAAATTTTTCGCTACCTCTTGGGTTGGATGTGAGTCCCAATGCTTTCCTCCCCAATGTAGTAGATATTTTCCTTGTCATCATTTGGGTTGGATATGAGTCCCAGAGCTTTCTGTCCTAGCTTGAATGATATATTTTCCCGCTACCACTTTGGTTATATGTGAGTCCTTGAGCTTTCTTTCCCAATGTAGTGATATGTTTCTGATCAGCTCTTGAGTTGGATTTGAGTCATCCTATTATCATCTTTCAAGATCGGTATTATACTACCTTAAATGAAGTACAACATCTGATTCTCTTTTTGGAATTTAAACCTAAATTTCAATTTCCATATCGGTGTCAGTACCTAAATGCGTCTTCCCATACTCCCAAACCATTGCAATAAAAATCAATGATTTTTAACTATCAAATTGAAATTGAACTTCTTCGTGAACATTGTAGTCTTTTTTGGAATTTCTTTCTTTTAATCCCAGGCAAAAGTTTTGAATCCTCAATTTTGATCGAGTGTGCACTTGCTAATTTCCTAGCAGAAACAACTGTCACTCAATTCTATTCTTCGTTCTAAGTTTATTGACTTAGAAGTCTGTGTTGATTTTATTGATCTTGTCAGTTAATTTCATTATGCACAGTGTGCTTGACCAGCACACCACACCTATTTGGGGGTCCATTTGTTGACCTCACTTTTTGCTGAGGTCTAGTTTTACCTCTTTAGTAGCCAGGGTATAGCTATAGGACATTCCTGTAGACTATTCCTAGAGGACTAAAAAGGAAACCTTACCATTAGAAATTCTAAACTCTTCTTTGCTCAACTTGAAGTTCCATATACTGGTTCTAACCTCTAGCACTTAGTAAGTGGGGCCACTATATGGGAGCTCAAGGAGAATTCCCATAGGAATGCTTGGCTTTAGATTCAACCTTTTGGTGGTGTGGTCTTGGTTTCTCTCACTCATACACTTGTACATTACACTTCTACTCACTACCTTAAGCTTATGCCTGCCTATTTTGGACCCCTTGACCCTTTGGGAGACTCATGTAGATGGTCCCTTTGACCCACCAGTCCTACGCTAAGGCTTAGCTAAGACGAGCACATGGAGGACCCAAAATAGAGAATTCCATTTTTCCATAGCTCAAATAGGATGGTTAGCACCTCACTTTCACCAAAATATCAAACTTAACCTTTTGCCCCCAAATCTACCCAATTTACCATATTGCCCTTGAAACTCCAAAATTCCCAATTTCACTAAAAATACCCAAATTTGTCCAAAAATCATCTCAAACAATTTCAAATCACCCAAATTGCCCATAAAATCCCAAAATTACCAAAAAACCCCTCAATTTGCCAAAATTACCAAAATACCCTTGGTGGCCCAAAATTTCCCAAAACCTTCAAAATTATTTCAAATGTCACCCTTCAATTGAACTCAATTTGACCAATTTGACCCATTTTGACCAAAAGCCCCAAATTGCCTTTAAAGGCCCAATTGCCCCAACTCACCCCAAATGTCCACCAATTGGATCCCAATTTTCTCCAATTTCAATTCTAAACTCAACTTCATAATGAATAAACTTAATTCAAACCAAATCTAAGCCCAATTGATCCACATTGGAACCCAAATTTAGCCTATGTTGAAAAAGCCCCAATTTGACCCAAAATCAAAACCTCACCCAATTGAACCCCAAATATATCCAATTGGCTCAATTTTGCGTCATAAACTCTTCAAAACACTTCCACATACCAAATTGAACCTTCAATTGGCCTTCTTCAAGCCCCAATTTTACTCAAAACCAACTTGAACCAAAACCCCCAATTTAGTCATGTCTCCAAAGATGACCAAATTGAAGGCCCAAATCTCAAAAATGACACCCATTTAATATTGAGAACTCTTCATAACACCCCTCTAGACCACTTTAAAATCTCAATTTTGGCTTGGACCAACTGAAGCGTAACCTAAACCCAAGTGCAACCCAACATCACCAAATTCATGAAATGCTTAAAAACCTTCAAATTGATTCATCAAATCAAGTCAAAATCACTCCAAATCTTTTCTAAACTCTTAATGACAATCATCTACACCAAGTTGCTTAATCAATTGAGTCCAATGTCATGGCTAGTCCAAACCAAACCCAACTTCAAGCCAACTTGACCCAAATTGAACCCATGCACAAAAATTGAACATGTCATGCCAAATTGATCAAGCTGAAGCTTCTACATCCAACTTCTACACCCTAGTGACCAGGCTAGATTCACTTAGCCTACCGTAGAGGAGATATGGACCAATGGTCCCCTAATTTAAAGAATTTCATCCCATTTATGGTCTAACTCAAAATATCCTTGCCATCATGCCTGGTCATTAGGAGTTAACCATCATTAAGCAACCCCTGACCTCCTAAGCCAAGGGCTGATGGCCAACTAGCACCTCAGCCATCAGAAACTGTCAGTCCAAAGGAGCCCAGGTTGGTCAAGACCCTTAATTTGAACACCTTGACTTAACTCACTCAAATTGGATACTTTTGCCTTTCTGCCCTCCACCTCAATAAGCTTTAGCACTCAATTCCCTGCCCTAAGCTCCACCAGGTAGCCATGGCTATATATGAAGCTCTCCATGGCCAACGGAGAGAGAGCTTGAAACCTTAGAGAATCCTTCTCAAGTTCAATGCCCTTACTGTCAGCCACTCACAACAACCCAATAGAACCATTTTCTTCCTTAAAATTTGCCCCAAAACTAAGACAGATTTCCCTACACCTCCACAGTCCACTAAAGTTCAATTAACTGTTCCCACACCATCACGATAATGAGACGAGTTGATTCCCCACAAAAGCCCCGTCACAGAGAGCCCCTCGCATAGACTTTGATCAACACCTGAAATCAAGCTTGATCGAACTCATAACTAAACAATTCAACAGAGCGTAGGAATTCACCTAAAGATTTGTTAAATCTAATCAAACCTGCCACAACCATTTAATTAAGGCCTCCTCTCTCAGATAAAGGAATTGAGGCTCAACCCTAAACCGAGCTTATTTTGATTCTTTGCATGTAATTTCTTGATTTCATGCTTGATCTCCCATATAAATAGTTGTGTCTTGAGTAGATGAAGATTTAGAAACCAACCCCATGCAATTTGATTGAGTCAAGATGATGATCTTAAGGTTTTAGTGTGAACGATTCTCTGGTTTGAGCACTTAGGGACGATGATGGAATGTCGTCCGATCGCACATTTCTTCCATGGATGGTCATGATGAAGCTGAAACAGGAGATGATACGTGAAGCACGAGATGCAAGGCACTGAGGTGGATGGCGGCGTTGAATAGCGAAGTGCAGCGTGTGAAGCTGGACATGCCGTATGATGAGGTGGCGCCGCGGTGGATAAATAAAAAATTACGATTTCTAATTTATTTAAATGACTAGAACTTCAGAAATTAATATATTTTCAAAGTAATAAAAACAAATTAAAAGTACCCTATTGCTCAGTGAATGGAGGAGAATAACATGGAAAAAATAAAAATTATTTGTTTACACTCTAATTTTTAATGAATGAAACACCCTCTGTGGTATTTCAACTCATTATGATCAAGCATTGCTCACCATAACTTATAATTTTTCCATTTGATTAAATGCATATATATTTTGTATTAATTTGTTTAACCAAGTATAAATGAAAAATCAACAAAATCAATTCCACATTGTGCATACAAATCATATTAACGCGCTATAAAAATTTGAAATCTATTTGATTAAGTTTAAGCACCAAAGTTAATTTTCCAAGAAACATTATATTTTTGCATAAAAATAATTATATTAAATTAAATACACTTAAAAAAATATTAAAAGTAATTTTCTGAGTTCCTTGTGATTAGTAGCATTTAGGGAAAAATAAAAGTAATTTTTGGTAAAATATTTGATTTTTTAGCTTTATTTTGAATTAAAAATGATTAAAAATAGTTAAAAATTTTTTAAAAATACAAAAATATTTAAAAATGTCCCTAATGGTTTCCTGATCACTTAGGACTCATTAAAATAGTTTTTGTAATATTTCTAAGTTAAATATATCTTTTTTTTTTAAAAAAAAAAAAGCTTAAAATGATTTTTCCTAAATTTTTCTCATTAAAATAATATTAATAAAATAAAAATAAAAAAATTATAAAATTTGTCTAAGTTTTTTGGACTCACAGAGGTTTAATAAAAATATAAAAAATAATTTTTGTAAATAAAACAAATGTTCTATTCAAATTAAATCATAAAAATCATTAAATAATAATAAAATAATGATTAAAACTTAATTCAAAAAAATCATAGCATTTTGCCCAAGTTTTTTCTCTCACCCAAGAGAGCCTCTAATACCTTTCTCATAAACCAAAAACTTTATTTTGATTGTTAAAAAAATTAATTTTAAAAATCCTATTTTGTAAGTTAAAATAGATATTTAATTTAAATATCTTTGATGTTTTAATTACCCTATTGATAGAGTATTCTAAAATCTCTTAAGTTATTGGAGTGGTGCTTCAAGAGTTAAGGAGTGAAGAGCCTTAAGGGTAAAGTGATCATTTTAGGACTTTGGTTCCTCAATCAAAATTTAGGAATAGCCAAAGGGAAAATGGGCAATTTTGATCTTAATGAATAAGTTTGGATGATTGAAACATACTGAGTAAAATAGTAGAAACCAACTTGCCACCTTCCCATGACAAGAATAAAATTACAACATGTTAAATTATCAGAACTTTGAAGTTGATCAAAATCAAATGATTCTCAAGTGATGGGCCTAAACTAAGGAGATGATGTTTCACTTATGATCAAGTCTACAATTAAGGATGATTTAACTCCTTTTAATCAGAATCCATATCACTTAAACAAAAAATCTAAATCTTTGCTAATCCTTTTCCCATTACATTAAAATGATTCGTAGTGATCTAAGCTTGAGTTGTAATTCATTTGATGGGATTTAAAGGATAACATGGTTGACGATTAGCACTACAAGCCTAACTCTATTGATGGGTACTGTCGGCGTTATTTCAGGGATGGTTTGTGGGTTGCCCGTAAGAAGCTATCGGTCGCTGGAATCAAAATCCCGTCACCCGCTTAGGAAGGTCGTTGAAGTATGAAATCAAACTGACCCCATATTTTTCATTGTTTAAAATGAAAGAGCATTGTACCTCAAATCGTGTATCTATCCCGAAGGATAAACACAAGACTTGAGGATGAGGCTCGATCAAATAAACTAAATAAAGTATGACGTCCGTTTGGTCTGCAAAACCTTTGTATTTGCAAACAAGTTCCCCAATTTAATATAAAGTATTAAATAGGGTTTATATTAAGCTGGGTTCAGACATGCTTCCTATAAGGGCAAGCCCCTATAGAGTTTATATTAAGCTGGGTTTGGACATGCTTCCTATAAGGGCAAGCCCCTATAGTTAATTACATTTAAATGACCAAAGTTCTGAAGAATACTCTTGATAAAAATCAAGAAATATTATCTTCAAGGAGTTTCAAAAAGATAGGACTCTTCAATGAGATCGGATGTAGANGACCAAGGGTTGCTTCAAACACCTCTTTAAAAATTTGTACAAATTCAATGAATCATCAAATAACTATTTATGGCGCGTGAGTGTGGGGTTCCTGGCGCTTAGGAGAGACTCACTTTGTTTAACTGGTGCATAAGCACCAGTCCAAGGCACTTAGGCGCCTCAATTCATTTTTGCACATTTTTCATTTTTGCTCTAAATTTAATCCCTTTTTACTCCATCTGATTGTACCTGAAAGAAAAACACACAAATACCTTTATTTAAAGCTCAATATATCAAAAATAGGTATAAAAATGTGTACAAAAAGACTATATATTTTAGGAATATCAGTAGACAAGCTATAAAAAAACCATGAAGACACTCAAGAATTTCTAAGAAATGGCTGGTATGGTCTTTAACAAGGAGAAATGCCAAATCTTATGTAGTAGCACAACGCACAATATTGCTAAAAGGTGGATCAAACACTATACTAGCTTTAAAATGACCGAGCTAACACTGCAATACCTAGGAATATTACTACTTAAAGGGAAAAAAAAACAAACACACTGTGATGAGGTGCTCAAAAAAGTAATTGCACAGATTAATTATTGGACTAGCACTTTCCTTTTTAATGCAGGAAGAATCACCCCTCTTAAAATCATCTTAACCACTTTTCTTATATACACTTTTCAAATGGTGAAAATGAAGAAAAGTACAAAAAAAATTACTGGAAACTAATTCCATTAAGGTTCTTTGGGTAGGACAACACAAGCAGATGCATTGGGCGAATTGAACTAAATTATGCAAATTTTTTTATGCTGGTGGCTTGGGGTTCAGAAGTTTTCAACATATGAGTCTCTTCTATTGTAAATTACAAATTAAATTCAGAGCACAAAATTTCTTATGGGTGATCCATCTTAAAATTATTTATTTTTAATGCACATTTTATACTCAATTTTTAAGGATATTAGGCTTTATGAACTGTATTTTAATGTTTTTGGTTGCAGGTGTAATAAAAAAATGTTTAAGAGTTAAAAAGAGAAAAAATACATAAAAAATGAGCAATATGGGTTAAATTGAAGAAAAGTTCCAAACCAGCCGAAATGGCACCTAGGCACCAGAAGCAGAAATTGGCTAGCGCCTAGGCGCAACAGTTGGGCGCCTGGGCACCACAGTTATCTTCTAGAATATGCATTGAATGAGGATGAATTTTGAAGAGATTTCTGAAGCAACCTTTGGTCATTTTTTAAGCTCTATAAATATGGATTAATTTCAAGAGGCAAGGGGGTCCGATCTATAGAGTCTTATAGTGTGTGAGAAGTTCTTTTTGTGAGTCTTTATTATTTTTGGAGTTTGTGAGTCTTGTAAGTGCTGTTGGAGTCAGAGAATTGAGAGAACTTCAATGGAGTGCTTATAGGAACATTCAAGAAAAGTGTTTGTATCTTTTTCTTAAAGTTTTTTTATTTTGGATTGGAGTTTTATAAATATGTTTTGTTTTGTTATCCCCATGCTTCGTGAGTAGACTTCTTTTCTTTCTCCTTGCAATATGAAGTAATTAAGTGAGTGAATTTGATTTTGTTTAGAACTTTTTTTATTCCTAAAAATTATGATGAAATTTTTACCAGTTCTTCATTTACTTTACAAATTGACCACTTGTATTGTTAAAACCTGTTGAGCAACTTATAGACCTGAAAGGGCTAAGATTTCTTGACTTGTAAGTATCACATTCTACCTTGGAAAGAGCAGTCGCGATCATCTAAAGGGAGTGCAAATAGATAGGGAAATAAGAATTGATGAGCGTAGAATTAATGTTTCTAGGGTGACAGGCTAGATTCTTTTATCATTTTGGTCTAAAGATTGGAACTATGAGTTAATGGTAGGTCTTATTGAGAGGGCACAGTGGGTAATCTTGGAGTGAGAGACCAGAACCTACCCAACACTATTACACATGCCGACACCAACTTTTGATTAGTCAATGGTCTTCGCACAATTCAATAGAAAGTAAGAAAATAGGTTTGCTCTTATTTATCACAATATCACATTTAAGTTTCTAAACAAATTTTGAAATCCTACACTATTATGAATTATTGTCAAGGATAAAGTCTCTTTTTATATATTGTCTAATCATTACCTTTACTTTTAATTGTATGTTTTATAATTTAGAAAACTTAATTTTCATCCTTAAATAGTTGTTGCAATCTTAGTAAAGTTTTCTTAAAGTCAAAGTTCTTATATTTCATTTTATTTTTTACTTATTTTTGGCTTTCTCGTGAGATTGATTCTGGGGTTTTTAAAGAAAACTCTATATTACTTGAAACGATACGTATACTTGTGTAGTACCCCTACTGAGAATACTATCTTTTTAGTTTTTATCATATTACATTTGTTCTTACTAGCCACTAAATATAATTTAGGTCAAGTTTTTTGCATATAAAAGATGTCGGCGTTATTTCGGGGGTTGTTTGGTTTGTGGGGTTGCCCGTAAGATGCTGTCGGTGGCTGGAATCAAAATCCCGTCGCCCGCTTCGGAAGGACGTTGAAGTATGAAATCAAATTGATCCCATAATTTTCATAATTTAAAATGAAAGAACACGATACCTCAAATCCTGTGTCTATCCCGAAGGATAAACACAAGACTTGAGGATGAGACTCGATCAAATAATCTAAGGAAAGTATGACATCCGTTTGGTCTGCGAAACCATTGTATTTGCCAACAAGTTCTCATATTTAATATAAAGGATGAAATAGGGTTTATATTAAGCTGGGTTCGGACATGCTTCCTATAAGGGCAAGCCCNACAAAATGTGCTACGTTTGACACCTTTTTCATTGGTATAAATAACATTATTCAATATTCTTTCCATAAGTTGTGACTGAGAATCATATCCAGAAGTCTGAACTCGTGATGTAGAAGCATGTGAAGTAGAAGCTCATGAAGTAGAGGCAGCAGAAATATTGAAGAATCTACCCTTCCAACCAAAAATTGAATGATGTGAATAAGTCATCACATTCACATTAGTAACAAGCTTCAGTGGCTGTAAGATCTCCTCCTAGCTGTCATATCTAACACCAGCCTACTTGCATAAAGAAAAGATCAAGGAGGTGATTCCCAAACCTACAGTAGTAGTAGTAGCAGCAGAATTGGTAATAACTCCATAAATCAATCCTCCAATATCAATAGGCCTGGACTGCTAAATATAGTAGTTCAAATTTCATCTATCTCGAGTCACTTCACTTAAATTATTTGTAGGCAGCAGACGAGCAGAAATAAAATAATTCCATGCCTTTGTGGTGGCATCCAACTTTGAAGTAGAGAAGTTTACTCTTCTTTCATTCGTAATCTTCCATAACCCTCTCCCAGCAGTCAAAGATGAAAGAATCTCATCTAGCTCCTCCTTAGTAGGACTATAATTTGAATAAAAACACAAAGTACTCGGGGCAAGTGATAAAACTAATTAATTACCTCATGAGAAAATGGTATTGTCCTCCCTCTTACTATGACTCCTTCCTCATCAACCTATGAGAAATTAGCATAGAACTCTCATACCACAAAAATCATGATGAAAATAGAAAAATAACAAAATCGCTCCCGCTGGCGGCTAGCAATCAACTCTTCAATAGCTTCTCTCAGATGTTTGAAACATCGCGCAGGAATTAATTTTCTCAAATGTAGTGTATCTCTGTATCGATCCTGAGCTCTCGACTAACAAATTTTCTTGAATCTAATGGAGCTTTTCTCTTGCTTCTCTTCATTCTTGGTGCCATTTTATAAAAAATATATAAAATTTAAAATAAATCCCTGTTGGGGCTTTTTTTGGTTTTGAGGGTGGGGTTGCCCGTAAGAAGCTGTCGATCACCGGAATCAAAATCCCGTCACCCACTTCAGAAGGACGTAAAAGTTTAGAAAAGTATGAAATCAAACTGACCCCATATTTTTCATAGTTTAAATGAAAGAGCATTATACCTCAAACATGTATCTATCCCAAAGGATAAACACAAGACTTGAGGATGAGGCTCGATAAAATAAACTAAGGATTTGAAGGATAAACACAAGACTTGAGGACGAGGCTTGATCAAATAAACTAAAAAAAAGTATGACATCCATCTGGTCTACGAAACCTTTGTATTTGTCGACAAGTTCCCCTATTTAATATAAGGGATTAAAAAGAGTTTATTTTAAGCTGGGTTCGGACATGCTTCCTATAAGGGCAAGCCCCTATAGTTAATTACATCTTAAATGACCAAAGTCACCTAAGAAGACTCTCGATAAAAATCAGGAAACATTATCTTTAAGGATTTCAAAAGAATTGAACTTTTCAATGAGATCGGACGTAGAGATGTGAAAGGGGATTGGTTCAAATTTAGAACATTTTATTGTAGAATCCAAAGGAGGAAGAACTAGGGATGTCATGGATCCAGAGGAGAATCTCAGTGACTTCCCAAGCTATCCTAATGTTTGGCTTCAAGGATGTCATGGATCCAGAGGAGAACCTCGGTGACTTCTCAAGCTATCCTAATGTTTGGCTTCCAGATGTCATGGATCCAGAGGAGAACTCCGGTGACTTTCTAAGCTATCCTAATGTTTGGCTTCAGTTTTCAGGAGAAAAATTTAAGTATTTCATCCTGCCAATTTTATTAGTTAGGGCTTACATTCGTGTGAAATGATCACACAAGTAGCCTAGAAAATGTGAGCATTTAGGTCGTGATAAATGACAACCTCAAAATCCTAAGACGAGTCAAAACTTATAACGTGTTTCATCCTGCCAATTTTATTAGTTAGGGCTTACATTTGTGTGAAATGATCACACAAATTATGTAAGATGTGAGGGTTTAGGTCGTGACAAACGACAACCTCGAAATCCTAAGATGAGTTAGGGCTTATATTGTATAAAATGGCTATAGAAAGGCCTAAAGATAAGGTGAGGATTTACGTTGCATAAGCAAACAACCTCAAAGTCCTATGAATTTGTTGTTTAAGTCTAAGGAATGAAGATTGATTTAGCTGGGGAAGACAGGTTTTGCTGTTGAAGTTGGCCGTGCTGCCCATCATGCTAGCTCCAAGCCCCTGCCGCGACGAGTTTGAGTTTTCTAGTATGTCAAGTTATAGTGTCAAATCAGGTGGCCCTATTATTGAATTTGTTTAAATTTTATAAGGGCATATTAAAGTTGATTAGAGTGACACTGGTTAGGATCCTACAGTTCCCTCATTCCGGCACGACTATTTTCTATTGATTCACTTAGTCCAAACGAGCTTACTAAACTCAACTTAATGAGTTCCATAATTTCATTTAGACCGTGGGAANTTGTTATAGAATTCAAAGGAGGAAGAACTAGGGGATGTCATGGATTCAGAGGCGAACCTTGGTGACTTCCCAAGTTATCCTAATGTTTGGCTTCAATTTTGTGGAGAAAGATTTAAGTGTTTTATCCTGTCAATTTTATTACTTAGGGCTTACGTTCGTGTGAAACGATCACACAAATAGTCTGAAAGATATGAGGATTTAGGTCGTGACAAATGACAACCTCAGAATCCTAAGACGAGTTAGGGCTTATATTGTACAACAGAGCTATACAAAGGCCTAAAGATGAGGTGAGGATTTATGTTGCATAAGCAGACAACCTCAAAATCCTATGGCTTGGTTGTTTAATTATAGGGCTATACAAATGCCTAAAGATAAGGTGAGGGTTTACGTTGCATAAGCAAGCAACCTTGAAGCCCTATGGCTTTGTTGTTTAACTCTAAGGAAGGAAGATTGGTTTAGCTGGGAGAGACAGGTTTTGCTGTTGAAGATGGTCGTGTTGCCCACCGTGCTAGCTCCAAGCTCCTTACCATGACGAGTTTGAGTTTTCTAGTGTGTCAAGTTATGATATCAAATCAAGTGGCTCTATGATTGAAGTTCATTAAATTTTATGGGGGCATATTAAAGTTGATTAGAGCGACACCGATTAGGATCCTACAGTTCCCTTGTTCCGACACCACTATTTTCTATTGGATTCACTTAGTCCAAATGAACTTACTAAACTCACTTAATGAATTCCCATTTCATTTGGCCGAGAAGCCTCGTTAGCAACCGTAGGTTACCTCCTCCGAGGGATTCTCGATCATCTGATAAAGACTTCTTAATTTAGTTGAAGTTGTAGTTTTGTGTGATGTTTGTGATTAAATTTTGAGTTGTTTTATATTTTGAATGTTGTGGCGGTGAATTTTATCTTGGTTGATTTTAGTTTTGGTTTTGGTTTTGATTTTGTGACTAACCTAATAGTTTTAGTTTTCATGCAGGGTAGTATCGTTGTTTAGCATGCAAGTTTGCAGGTATAGAAGTATAGCATAAAAGTACAAGAAAGATAACGCTGAAAACTGTAAAAGCGTACCTGGCGAGTCTTCTCGTTCCACCACCTGAAACTTAAAATGCTAACGCATTTATATAGAGCCACAAGGTAAGGTTTTGGTAGTTTTCCTAACCCTAAGTCATATCTTGGTGGGTCCTGAGGAGTTTAATTAAGGATGAACTTGTTAAGTAAAACATATTAAGTTTAGTAGATCTTCAAGATATCCAACATATCTAGAGAAAGAAGCAGGTGTGTGCTACTCTCACGCTGCCTGGTGGAAAATCCCAAGTTCTTTTAAACTGATTATAATGCTTAATAAGTCATCTTGTAAGTACCCTTAATGCTCAGTGAACATTAATGTCTCAATTATCTTTAAGAATAGGTTAATTATCATTTGTGATTCAATTTTGAAAATTATGTGGGTGAAGACCCTTAAAGAGGCAAGTGTTGTTGGAACACTTAGCCCAAATTTTAAATATAATTGGGCTCATAGTGTTTGAAAGATATTTTTATTTTCAATGATACTTACTCTTCTAATCCTCCTTTAAATGAAACTTGATTTAGCCTAAGTTACTACTAAACCTTTAAGACCTAAGTGAGTGTCTTAATTAGCTTTGAAAATGTTAAGCTTCGGGTGATCATGATTCATGATTTGAATATTATTTGAATATCAAAAATACGGGTATTAAATTGATTAACTATTAACTTCAAAAGTCATACCCCTAAGTCCTAGATTCATTTTATTTTAATAAATTTTTGAATTTTAATAATTTAGAAATTTATTAACTTATCTTTTTCAATTAAGAAAATGAGATTGGTTTCTATCAATTAAACCCTTGTGTATCAAACCTCAAATAGATTGACAAAGATCAGAGGTTACCCATTTCCCTCCTTAAATCAAGCCTAAATATTAATTAAGTCTAATTTTCCAAAATTACATATTTGCCCCTAAGGCTCTATCACTTCATAATTTGTTAAATTTAATCCAAATGACTTTGGAGTTTTTATCCTACCTCATTCATGGGTCAATTAGGACATCAGCGGAGGAAATGTGATTTTTAAAATTTAATTTAATTTATATAATTATCTTTAAGCAAAAAAAGGATTTTTCAAAGAAAATTCCTTACTTTACCCAGGTAAGTCCTATTCCCTTGAAATTTTTACTAGTGGTAGAAGTAGACCAGAGAATCCTTTAGACCAAATTTCATGATTTTTTGAATTTTATCTGAATTTTAAAAATTGTGTAAATTCTAGGGTATTTATTAAATATAAAATATTTCAAATAGAGAAAATTAAGTTTAGTATTTTTTAAAATTCTCTCTGAGGTTAGAGAACTTAAAGGAGAAGATTTTATATTTTTTAAAATTTTATTTGATTTATTGGAATTATTTTAATAAAATTCACTTTTAGCCTTTAAAAATCATTTTTAGACTTTAAAACTCAATATCTTTATTTAAATAATTAGAAAAAATATTCTAATTGTTCCTAAGTGCTTAGGAATCAATTTAGAACATTTTCATGAGTTTTATTATTTTTGTAATTTTTATGAATTTTTAATTATTTAAATATTTAANGACACAAATAGCATGGAAGATGTGAGGATTTAGGTCGTGACAAACGACAACCTCGGAATCCTAAGACGAGTTAGGACTATCACACAAATAGCCTGAAAGATGTGAGGATTTAGGTCATGACAAACGACAACCTCGGAATCCTAATGATGTGAGGATTTAGGTCGTGACAAACGACAACCTCGGAATCCTAAGACGAGTTAGGGCTTAGTACAACAGAGCTATACAAAGGCCTAAAGATGAGGTGAGGATTTATGTTGCATAAGCAGACAACCTCAAAATCCTATGGCTTGGTTGTTTAATTGATTTAGGTCATGACAAACGACAACCTCGGAATCCTAAGACGAGTTAGGGCTTATATTGTATAGAGCTATACAAAGGCCTAAAGATGATGTGAGGATTTACATTGCATAAGCAAGAAACCTCGAAGTTAGGTTGTGACAAATGACAACCTCAGAATCCTAAGACGAGTTAGGGCTTATATTGTATAGGAAGATGTGAGGATTTAGGTCATGACAAACGATAACCTCGGAATCCTAAGACGAGTTAGGGCTTATATTGTATAGCAGGGCTATTAACAAACGACAACCTCGGAATCCTAAGACGAGTTAGGGCTTATATTGTATAGCAGGGCTATGCGACAACCTTGGAGTCCTAAGACGAGTTAGGGCTTATATTGTATAGCAGGGCTATGCAAAGGCCTAGAGATAAGGTGAGGATTTACATTGCATAAGCAAGAAACCTTGATGTTCTATGGCTTTGTTGTTTTAAGTCTAAGGAAGGAAGATTGGTTTAGCTGATGAAGATAGGTTTTGCTATTGAAGATGGTCGTGCTGCCCACCATGCTAGCTCCAAGCTCCTGCCGCGACGAGTTTGAGTTTGGCAAGTTTATAGATTTCATTAAAGAAGGTGGCCCTATGGTTGAAGTTCTTTATATTTTATGAGGGCATATTAAAGTTGATTAGAGCGAACACCGGTTAGGATCCTACGGTTCCCTCGTTCCGACACCGCTACTTTCTATTGGATTCACTTAGTGTCGAGTTAGGATCCTACGGCAAACCCAACTTAATGAGTTCCATAATTTCATTTAAACCGTGAGAAGCCTCGTTAGCAATCGTAGGGCAATCTTAATGAGTTCCATAATTTCATTTAAATCGTGGGAAGCCTCGTTAGCAACCGTAGGTTACTCCCTCATTCCGGCACCACTATTTTCTATTGGATTCACTTAGTCCAAATGAACTTACTAAACCCAACTTAATGAACATCACTATTTTCTATTGGATTCACTTAGTCCAAATGAACTTACTAAACCCAACTTAATGAGGGTTCCCTCGTTCTGGTATCACTATTTTCTATTGGATTCACTTAGTCCAAATGAACTTACTAAACCCAACTTAATGAGGCATCACTATTTTTTAATGGATTCACTTAGTCCAAATGAACTTACTAAACCCAACTTAATGAGTTCCATAATTTCATTAACAACCGTGGGAGGCCTCGTTAGCAACCGTAGGTTACCTCCTCTGAGGGATTCCCAATCATCCGATAGAGACATGTTAATTTAATTGAAGTTGTGGTTTTGTGTGATGTTTGTGATTAAATTTTGAGTTGTTTTATATTTTGAATGTTGTGGCGGTGAATTTTATCTTGGTTGATTTTAGTTTTGGTTTTGGGTATGTGGCTATCCTGATGGTTTTAGTTTTCATGCAGGGTGAGATCGTTGTTTAGCATGCAAATTTGCAGGTATAAAAGTACAGCATGAAAGTACAAGAAAAGCAACGCAGAAAAACTGTAAAGTGTACCTGGTGAGTCTTCTCGTTCCACCACCTGAAACTTAAAATGCATGTTAATGCAGTTTATGAAGAGCAGGAAAGGTAAAATTTTCCTAATCCTACGTCATATTATGGTGAGTCCCTAAAAGTTTAATTAAGGTTGATTTATTTAAGCAAAGAATATTAAGTTTAATAGGCCTCTGAGGTATCCAATAAGTTAAGAGGGGGAAACAGGTCCATGCCTCTCCCTCACCAACTAGTGAAAAGCCT